>JASPKP010007492.1:0-2500 GCA_030674155.1 Stramonita haemastoma
TCCGGCAGGAAGTGGAATGAGCGGAAATGGCTCTGTCAATGGTCTGTCCCGCCGCCTGGTTTGTCAGTAACAGGAGTAGGCGTTGGACTTTGAGCTGTAAGGTCGCTAACTAGGCCTACATAACAAACTGACAGACTTCGAAATGGATGACCAACGGTCCTCTGACAGATCAGCTGACTGACTTAAGAACTAAGTCGGTGGTAAGCAATTAATATTAAGAGTGGATTTCTCCAAGTAGACGTCGGACTTTAAAAAAAAAAAAAGAATAGAAAAGAAAGAAAAGAAACATAAAATAACCCCGACCTAACGTTGAGCAACAATGTACAATCAACCAACCAATTATTAGACAACTTACTGACAGAAGGAATGACTATTGATTGAATGATTGACAGGCCGACAAACTGACTGATTAACAAACCGATGAACTAACGAACTGATTAATAATTGAAAA
The DNA here is from genome assembly GCA_030674155.1 of Stramonita haemastoma. Lineage (NCBI taxonomy): Eukaryota > Metazoa > Mollusca > Gastropoda > Neogastropoda > Muricidae > Stramonita > Stramonita haemastoma. The sequence continues at coordinate 452 of JASPKP010007492.1, forward strand.
CATTTAAGTGAGCAAACGAGTTATGTATGCAAGTAAAAAAAAAAAAGAAGAGAAGATATAGGCCTAAGTAGGTTATGAACTTGCCACACCCTGCTATGCTGTGGTGTACTATACTAAGCTCTGCTATACTCTATCATGAAGTCCTTCGGATTTTTTTAAATAAATTCTATTTTATACCACTTTATGTCACAGCAGTTTTCTCTGCGTGAAATCCGGGCTGCTCTCCCCGGGTAGAGCGCGTCGCCACAAGTGCAGCGCCTACCCATTATTTTTTCTTTTCCTGTCTGCAACTGTATTTGTTTCCCTATCAAAGTGATTTTTTTCTACATAATTTTGCCAGGGACAACCCTCTGTGTTGCCGTGGGTTCTTTTACGTGCGCTAAATAATGATGTGTAACACACGGGACCTCGGGAGAAAAGTTTTGGGCCCAAACGGGATTCGAACTACCGCACACTTCGACCCGGATTTTTCGCTTTCTAGTCAGACGTGTTACCTCTATACCACCGATCCACCGAGGTCCCGCATGCAGAACATCTTGCGTGCACACGTTAAAACCTGTTCCGCCTTTCGGAAAAGTAGGTCATTTGTGCCGATGGGAATGGACGACAACATTTACACATGCACATGGGGATTGGAAATGAAAAAGCATATAGTTATGAATGCTCATTCCATTATTTTTATTCTCGTTCTTCGGCTAGATCTGAGGTTCCCCAATGGTGAGATGTTGCATATGTGACTGTTTTTACCTACCTTTAAGATAGCTGCATTTCGTCTTCAGGGATGATGTCTACACACCACACCAGTGCGGATACATTAAAAAAAAAAGTGGTGTCATCCATTCCCAACGGCATGCTATGGCCTACTCTTTCGAAAGACGGAACGGTTTCAACGTGTGCGCAAGGTGTTCTGCTGACGTTCCCACACGGGGTTCGGATTATAGTCTCATCCGAGGGACTTTGACATACGATTCGATTTTCTTTTTAATGGTGGTCAAGCTGGAAAGAAAGGGTGAGGTTAGGAATCGAACTCAGAAGTTCACGGTTGAATTAACTTGTTGGCAGGATAACGTCTTAACCGTCCTGCCACCCCCCTTCTTATTGGCTGGACCTAAACGTCCCCAGAGTCTGCACGTGCTGACAGAACATCAATATATCAACACGGGGGACGGTACAGCCTAGTGGTCAGAACATTGCGCTGGCAATTTGACGATCCGGGTTCGATTCCCGTTCGAGGGGATTTTTCCCCAGGAGTTAACACCAGTGCTGACTCCACTCTCCCCAAAAGTTTTTCAGAGGAGACTATAAACCGAGGCCCCGTGTGCGAACGCAGGCAGAATATCTTGCTCACATGTTAAATCCTGTTCCGCTTTTCGTAAGAGTAGGCCATTGTGTGCCATTGGGAACAGATGACAAGATTTACAACACTGCATACACACGGGGATTGGATGTAAAAAAGTACATGAGTGCTTATTCCATTATCCTCGAATAAATAAATAAATAAATAAATAAAATCTCTCTCTGTGTGTATGTATGTATGAATGTATGAATGAATGTATGTATGTATGTATGTATGTATGTATGTATGTATGTATGTATGTATGTATGTATGTATGTATGTATGTATGTATGTATGTATGTATGTATGTGTGTGTGTGTGTGTGTGTGTGTGTGTGTGTGTGTGTGTGTGTGTGTGTGTGTGTGTGTGTGTGTTGTCTTACTTTGTATTGTATTGTTTTGTGTTGCGCTGCTTTGCGATGCGTTCGGGTAAAGTTGCCATACGTTGTGTTGTGTTGTGTTGTGTTGTGTTGTGTTGTGTTGTGTTGTGTTGTGTTGTGTTGTGTATCTGTATGCTGTTTCATTTAAGAATACAGCCCAATACTCTTCTCCCTTTAGAGAAATTTGGACTGCTCTCTACGGGAAGAGTGCATCACCACTCATAAAAAGATGCCGTTCATTTTGTTTCTGTATTGAGAGTAGTTTTGTTTTCTACAAGAGTTTATTTTTTATGCAGGAGACGATTTTCTTGTTACTATGGGTTTTTAACGTGCA
>JASPKP010007492.1:10000-12733 GCA_030674155.1 Stramonita haemastoma
AGAGAGAGAGAGAGAGAGAGAGACAGACAGACAGACAGACAGACAGACACACACACACACACACACACACACACACACACACACACACACACACACACACACACACACACACACACACACACACACACCAACAAACCCCAAACAAACGTGAGAACCAACTTTTACAACGAAGTTCAAAGCTACTGTCGAAATGATAAAAAAAACAAAAAACAAGCACGGCTCTTAATGTAACTGTTTACCCGTCATAGAAAAGATGGACGTTAAATAGCAGTCCAATTTGTTTGTTTTGTCGTGGAACATTTCATATATACGTTTTGTCAGCAGCAGGCCTATCTGTCACCACAACAGTGAAGAGAATAATCATCCCCAACATCAACGTGCAGCCGCTAATGATCCGGTTCAAGTCAAAACTAGGTTACTAGCAACCTCCTCATAACATTAGTATAGGGGGTTCCTCACTTTTCTCTGATAGAAAAAACTGGGCCACCGGATTATTTATTGCTCTGCAGGGTGTGGTGGTAATGAAAAGTAGTGGTGAATGAAATGTAGTGATGTGATGCGACTGAGGCCTTTATTATTTTATTGATTGGCAGGGTGGATGCTTGAAGTTTTGGTGGATTGAAGTTTGGGCTACTGTTTGGTTTGAGATGTGTGTGTGTGTGTGTGTGTGTGTGTGTGTGTGTGTGTGTGTGTGTGTGTGTGTGTGTGTGTGTGTGTTCGCGTGTGTGTATGTGTGTGTGTGTGTGTGTGTGTGTGTGTGTGGTTCGTGTGTGTGTGTTCGTGTGTGTGTGTTCGTGTGTGTGTTCGCTCGTGTGTGTGTGTGCGCGCGCGCGCGTGCACGCATGTGCCTAATCAGCTATAGATAGATCGATCTGTCGGTAATTGAAATACCAAGAGAAGGGTATGATTGTAGTGATCTATTCATATCTGACAGTCTTAAAAATGTCCAAAAAACATGCATCAAGGCTTTAATGAAAATAGATATTTTTGTACAAGTTATAAGACCTAGTTTTGGTTCTCTCACAGTCTGCGGGACTACGGGATAGGTGAAGGTGAAGGTGAAAAACGGTAGAACGAAAAAAAAAACCCTAACCATTGGTGAACCTCGGAGCTCTAGCCGAAGGAACGAACACAAGAAGACAGTCTCCTCCAAAGGACTCTCGTTAAAAGAGAGTCAATGTCAGTTATACTTCAGATGCAAGACGGACGCCATAGCGAAGACTCAAACCACACTCTTTATTCTTTTTAAAAAAAAATTCTTTTATTCTTTATTCTTTTATATCGAGGATAACAGAATAAGCAATCATGTGCTTTTTTCATCCGGTCCCCCTGGGCATGCAGTTTTTGTAAATATTGTCACTGTTCCCACCGGCACACGATGGGCCACTCTCACGAAAAGCGGAACGGATTTAACGTGTGCACAAGATGTTCTGCGTGCGTTGCACACGGGGGGGCCCCGGTTTTAAAGTCTCATCCGAAAGACTTTTGGGGAGAGTGGAGTCGGCACTAATGTTAACTCCAGGAGAAAAATCTCCTCGACCGGACTCGCCCCGGGTCGTCAAATTGCCAGCGCAATGTTCTGACCACTAGGCTATCCGTCCCCCCCAGTTCCTATCCGTTCAAGAGTAAAATGCTCTGACCACCGGACCTCCTCCACCCCCCCTCAAAATTTCACTGAAATGAAATAGACATGTAAGTCTCACATGATGTTATAAGAAAAGACCATGCTTTTTTTGGATTTGGTTACTTCTTTTTTTTTGTTGTTTTTGGTTTTACACAGACCCCAGACACAGACACCGACACAACACAACACACACACCCCACACACACACACACACACACACACACACGAGCACACCACACACACAACCACACCCACACACACCCCACACACAACCACACACACAAACACACACACACAAAACGCACACAACACACATCTTTCTCTTGTCTCTCCACACACACACCCATACTCACACACACACACACCCCCGCGTTTCGCGCAAAGGAAAACACGACGCATTCACACACATGTTCATGCACGATCCCGCACGGGGTACGTTTCGTACGTATGTGGTACATACGTACGTAGTACGGGACGCACACACGGGACGCCCCGCACGCACACACACACGCACACACACACATACGCCGCGGCCCCGCGCGCGGCGCGCTGCGCGCGAGAGAGAGAGAGGGGGAGGGAGGGGGGAGAGAGAGAGAGAGAGAGAGGAAGAGAGAGAGAAGAGACAGACAGAAGAAGCCCGACAGAACAGACAGACAAAGACAGACACAGACCCAGAGACCCAGAGACACGAGAAAAGACAACAGGGCACAAAAGAAGAGAGGGGAGAGAGAAAAGAGAGAGGGGAGAGGGGGAGAGAAGAGGGGAGAAAGAGAGAGAGGGGAGAGCATTACACACACACACATACAAAACCCTACACACGCCATTGCATACGCGCACGGGGGCCACACAACCCCGCATGTGCGCGTGCACACACAAGCACACACAACTTTCACACACACTTGCACACACACATGCATACACACGCCCCCCACACATGCACACTTGCATGCACACACAGCACTCAGCATGTACAATTTTAGGCACACAAACATGTACATGCACACTCACATGGGATAAAAGACATTCGCACCCCAAAAAGGGACACAGACATACACACAAACATACAACAAACAAAGCACAAGACACAAACATTGGGACACAGACACAGA
>JASPKP010000075.1:0-27500 GCA_030674155.1 Stramonita haemastoma
GGGAGGGGGGGGGAGGAGAGGGAGGAGAGGGGGGAGGGGAGGAGGGGAGGGGGAGGGGGAGGAGAGGGGGGGAGAGAGGGGGGAGAGGGGGAGAGGAGGGGGGAGGAGGGAGGGGAGGAGGGGGGAGAGGGAGGAGGGGAGGGGAGGGGGGGGGGAGGGGAGGGGGGGGGAGGAGGGGGAGGAGGAGGAGGAGGGGGGGGAGAGGAGAGGAGGGGGGGGGGGAGGGGGGAGGAGGGGAGGGAGGGGGGGAGGGAGGGGGGAGGGGGGGGGAGGAGGGAGGGGGGGAGGAGGGGAGAGGGGGGGGGAGGGCGGGGGGGGAGGGAGGGGAGGGAGGAGGGGGGGAGGGGGGGGGGGGAGGAGAGTGAGGAGAGGGGGAGGGGAGGAGGGAGGGGGAGGGGAGGGGAGGGAGAGGGAGGGGGATGGGAGGGGGGGGGGGGAGTGGAGGGGGGGGGGAGGGAGGGAGGAGGGAGGGAGGGGGGGGGAGGAGGAGGGAGGGAGGAGGGGGGAGGAGGGGGGGGAGGGGAGGGGAGGGGGGAGAGGAGAGGGGAGAGGGGAGGAGGAGGGAGGGAGGAGGGGGGGAGGGAGGGAGAGGAGGGGGGAGGGAGGGAGAGGGAGAGGGAGGAGGGAGGGGAGAGGGAGGGAGGGGAGAGGGAGGAGGGGGGAGAGGGGAGGAGGGAGGGGAGGAGGGAGGAGGGGGAGGGGAGAGGGAGGGAGGGGAGAGGGGGAGAGGGAGGAGGAGAGGGAGAGGGAGGAGGGAGGGAGGGAGGAGAGGAGGGGAGGGGGAGGAGGAGGGAGAGAGGGGAGAGGGGAGGGGGGAGAGGGAGGGAGGAGGGGGAGGAGGGAGGGGGGGAGAGGAGAGGAGGGAGGGAGAGGAGAGGGAGAGGAGAGGGAGGGGAGGGGAGGGAGGGAGGGAGGGAGAGGGGAGAGGGGAGGAGGAGGGAGGAGGGAGAGGGGAGAGGAGGGAGGGGGGAGGGAGGAGAGGGGAGAGAGGAGGAGGGAGGAGAGAGGGGAGGAGGTGGGGAGAGGAGGGGAGAGAGGAGGGAGGAGGAGGAGGAGGAGAGGGGAGAGGGGGAGGAAGGGAGGGAGGGAGGGAGGAGGAGAGGGGAGGGGAGGAGGGGGGAGAGGGAGGGGGAGGAGGAGGGGAGGAGGGAGAGGGGGAGGAGAGGGGAGGAGGGAGGGGAGAGAGGGAGGAGGGGGAGAGGAGAGGGAGGAGGAGAGAGGGGGAGGAGGGAGAGGGAGGAGGAGGGGGAGGAGGAGAGGGGGAGGAGAGAGGAGGGGGGGAGAGGGAGGGGAGGAGAAGAGGGGGAGGAGAGGAGGAGGGGGGAGAGAGGAGGAGAGGGGGGAGGAGGAGAGGGAGGGGAGGGAGGAGGAGGAGAGGAGAGGGGAGGGAGGGAGGGGGAGGAGGAGGGGAGAGGAGGAGGGGGGGAGGGTGAGGGGTGGAGGAGGAGAGGGGGGGAGGGAGGGAGAGGAGGGAGGAGGGGAGGGAGGGGGGGAGGAGGGGAGGAGAGGGGGAGGAGGGGGAGAGGGGGAGGAGAGGGGGGAGAGGGGAGGGGGGGAGGGGGGAGAGAGGAGGGGAGGAGAGAGGAGGGGAGAGGGGAGGGAGGGAGAGGGGGGAGGAGGGGGGGGAGGGGAGGGAGAGGGGGGGAAGGGGAGAGGAGGGGGGGGGAGGGGGAGGGGGGAGAGGGGAGGAGGGGGGGGGGAGAGTAGAGAGGGGAGAGGGGAGGACGAGAGAGGGGAGGGAGAGAGGGGGGAGGGGAGGGGGAGGAGAGGGAGGGGGGAGAGGGAGGGGAGGGGAGGGGGAGGGAGAGGGGATGGGAGGAGAGGGAGGGGGAGACCCCCCCCCCCCAAGAAAACAACAACAACAACAAAAACCCAAACCCAAAACAAAACAAAAAGAAAGACAAACCAAACAACAAACTAAATGAAAAACAGCAAAAAAAAAAAAAAAAAAAAAAAAAAAAAGAGAAAACCCAAAACCAAATACAGAACAGTATATAAAAAAAAAATCAAAATAGCAACGAAACAACATTTCAAGTTATACAAAACGGTTTAAGAAAACTCAATGTATTCAAAAATAGTATCTATACTAATGAAAAAGAAAAGTAAGACAAAAAACAAGCATTTGGGCACAAGAATAACGACAGTATACAGCAATATGATGCAGCACAGCAAAGTGCAGGGTGACGGCCACATGCGCGCACACAAACAAGCACACTGACAAACACCAGCGCGGTGCGCACGTGCACGAAAAGCATACCCACCCCCCGCCCGAAAAAGGTTCCGTTTTGAGGACAGATGCCAGCCAAAGAGCCGTTTTCAGCCCCGTCGGACCCGATTTGGGCACGGTAAAAGACTCACACGGCACCAAGACAGTATCGTACTGTATGCATACACTCTCTCCCACCATCTTGGATAGGTGTAGCGCCAGATTTGTGGCGACACGAGGGCCCCCAAGAGCTAAGAGAGCTAGTTTGTGGGAAGGAAAGCGGGTAAGTGTACGCGACAAAAAACAAGCATTGGGCACAAGAATAACGACAGTATACAGCAATATGATACAGCACAGCAATGTGCAGGGTGTAGGCCACATGCGCGCACACAAACAAGCACACTGACTAACACCAGCGCGCGCACGTGCGGGAAAGCATACCCACCCCCCTCCCGAATTAGGTGCCGTTTTGAGTACAAATGCCAGCAAAAGAGCCGTTTTCAGCCACGTCGGACCCCGACTTGGGCACGGTAAAAAACCCCACGGCACCAAGTTAGTATCGTACTGTATGCATACACTCTCTCCACCATCTTGGATAGGTGTGGTGCCGGATTTGTGGCGACACGAGGGCCCCCAAGAGCAAAGAGAGCTAGTTTGTGGGCAGGAAAGCGGGTAAGTGTACGCGACAAAAAACAAGCATTGGGCACAAGAATAAGGACAGCATACAGCAATATGATGCAGTACAGCAAAGTGCAGGGTGTCGGCCACATGCACACACACAAACAAGCACACTGACAAACACCAGCGCGGCGCGCACGTGCGCGAAAGCATACCCACCCCCCTCCGAAAAAGGTGCCGTTTTGAGCACAGATGCCAGCAAAAGAGCCGTTTTCAGACCCGTTGGACCTCGACTTGGGTACGGTAAAAGACCCCACGGCACCAAGACAGTATCGTACTATATGCATACACTCTCTCCCACCATCTTGGATAGGTGTGGCGCAAGATTTGTGACGACACGAGGGCCCCAAGAGCTAAGAGAGCTAGTTTGTGGGAAGGAAAGCGGGTAAGTGTACGCGACAAAAAACAAGCATTGGGCACAAGAATACCGACAGTATACAGCAATATGATGCAGCACAGCAATGGGCATGGTGTTTGCCACATGCGCGCACACAAACAAGTACACTGACAAACACCAGCGCTCGCACGTGCGCGATAGCATACCCACCCCCCTCCGAAAAAGGTGTCGTTTTGAGCACAGATGCCAGCAAAAGAGGCATTTTCAGCCCGTCGGACCCCGACTTGGGCACGGTAAAAGACCCCACGGCACCAAGACAGTATCGTAGTGTATGCCTACACTCTCTCCACAATCTTGGATAGGTTTGGCGCCAAATTTGTGGCGACACGAGGGCCCCCAAGAGCTAAGAGAGCTAGTTTGTGGGAAGGAAAGCGGGTAAGTGTACGCAACAAAAAACAAGCATTGGGCACAAGAATAAGGACAGCATACAGCGATATGATGCAGCACAGCAAAGTGCAGGGTGTCGGCCACATGCGCGCACACAAACAAGCACACTGAAAAACAGTAGGACGCGCGCACGTGCCCTAAAGCATACCCACCCCCGCCCGAAAAAGGTGCCGTTTTGAGCACAGATGCCAGCAAAAGAGCCGTTTTCAGCCCCGTCGGAGGACTACTTGGGCACGGAAAAAGACCCCACGGCACCAAGACAGTATCGTACTGTATGCATACACTCTCTCCCCCCATCTTCGATAGGTGTTGGGTCGGTTTTGTGGCGACACGAGGGCCCCAAGAGCTAAGAGAGCTAGTTTGTGGGAAGGAAAGCGGGTAAGTGTACGCGACAAAAAACAAGCATTGGGCACAAGAATAACGACAGCATACAGCAATATGATGCAGCACAGCAAAGTGCAGGGTGTCGGCCACATGCGCGCACACAAACAAGCAAACTGACAAATACCAGCGCGAGCGCACGTGCGCGAAAGCATACGCATCCCCCGCCCGACAAAGGTGCCGTTTTGAGCACATATGCCAGCCAAAGAGCCGTTTTCAGCCCCGTCGGAACACGACTTGGGCACGGTAAAAGACCCCACGGCACCAAGACAGTATCGTAGTGTATACATACACTCTCTCTCTTACCATCTTGGATAGGTGTGGCGCCAGATTTGTGGCGACACGAGGGCACAAAAGAGCTAAGAGAGCTAGTTTGTGGGAAGGAAAACGGGTAAGTGTACGCGACAAAAAAAAAGCATAAGGCACAAGAAATAAGGACAGCATACAGCAATATGATGCAGCACGGCAAAGTGCAGGGTGTCCGCCACATGCGCGGAAACATACAAGCACACTGACAAACACCAGTGCGCGCGCACGTGCGCGAAAGCATACCCACCCCCTGCACGAAAAAGATGCCGTTTTGAGCACAGATGTCAGCCAAAGAACCGTTTTCAGCCCTGTCGGACCCCGACTTGGGTACGGTAAAAGACCCCACGGCACCAAGACAGTATCGTACTGTATGCATACACTCTCTCCCACCATCTTGGATAGGTGTGGCGCCGGATTTGTGGCGACACGAGGGCCACCAAGAGCAAAGAGAGCTAGTTTGTGGGAAGGAAAGCGGGTAAGTGTACGCAACAAAAAACAAGCATTGGGCACAAGAATAAGGACAGCATACAGCAATATGATGCAGCACAGCAAAGTGCAGGGTGTCGTCCACATGTGCGCACACAAACAAGCACACTGACAAACACTAGCGCACGCGCACGTGCGCGAAAGCATACCCACCCCCGCCCGAAAAAGGTGTCGTTTTGAGCACAGATGCCAGCCAACGGGCCGTTTTCAGCCCCGTCGAACCACGACTTGGGCACGGTAAATGACCCACGGCACCAAGACAGTATCGCACTGTATGCATACACCCTCTCCCATCATCTCGGATGGGTGTGGCGCCGGATTTGTGGCGACACGAGGGCCCCCAAGAGCTAAGAGAGCTAGTTTGTGGGAAGGAAAACGGGTAAGTGTACGCGACAAAAAAACAAGCATTGGGCACAAGAATAACGACAGCATACAGCAATATGATGCAGCACAGCAAAATGCAGGGTGTCGGCTACATGTGCGCACACAAACAAGCACACTGACAAACACCAGCGCGCGCGCAGGTGCGCAAAAGCATACCCACCCCTTCACGAAAAAAGGTGCCGTTTTGAGCACAGATGCCAGCCAAAGAGCCGTTTTCAGCCCCGTTGGACCCGATTTGGGCACGGTTAAAAGACCCCACGGCACCAAGACAGTATCGTACTGTATGCATACACTCTCTCCCACCATCTTGGATAGGTTGTGACGCCGGATTTGTGGCGACACGATAGCCCCGAAGAGCTAAGAGGGCTAGTTTGTGGGAAGGAAACCGGGTAAGTGTTCGCGACAAAAAAACAGCATTGGGCACAAGAATAATGACAGTATACAGCAATATGATGCAGCACAGCAAAGTGCAGGGTGTCGGCCACATGCGCGCACACAAACAAACACTGACAAACACTCAGCGCGCGCGCGTGCGCGAAAGCATACCCACCCCCCGCCCGAAAAAGCTCCCGTTTTGAGTCCAGATGCCAGCCAAAGAGCCGTTTTCAGTTCAGTCGAACCCCGACTTCGGCACGGTAAAAGACCCCACTGCACCAAGGCAGTATCGTACTGTATGCATACACTCTCCCCACCATCTTGGATATGTGTGTCGCCGGATTTGTGGCGACACGAGGGCCCCGAAGAGCTAAGAGAGCTAGTTTGTGGTTAAGACAGCGGGTAAGTGTACGCAACAAAAAATAAGCATTGGGCACAAGAATAATGACAGTATACAGCAATACGATGCAGCACAGCAAAGTGCAGTGTGTCCGCCACATGCACGCACACCAACAAACACACAGACAAAAACCAGCGCGCGCACGCGTGCGCGAAAGCATACCCACCCCACGCCCGAAAAAGGTGCCGTTTTGAGCCCAGATGCCAGCAAAAGAGCCGTTTTCAGCCCCGTCGGACCCGACTTCGGCACGGTAAAAAACCCCACGGCACCAAGACAGTATCGTACTGTATGCATACACTCTCCCCCACCATCTTGGATAGGTGTGGCGCCAGATTTGTGGCGATACGAGGGCTAGGGCGCCATAGAGCTAAGAGAGCTAGTTTGTGGGAAGGAAAGCGGGTAAGTGTACGCAACAAAAAAACAAGCATTGGGCACAAGAAAAATGACAGTATACAGCAATATGATGCAGCACAGCAAAGTGGAGGGTGTCTGCCACATGCGCGCACACAAACAAACACACTGACAACTACCTGCGCGCGAGCGTGTGTGCGCGAAAGCATACCCACCCCCCGCCAAAAAAGGTGACGTTTTGATCGCAGATGCCAGCAAAAGAGCCGTTTTCAGCGCCGTCGGACCCCGACTTCGGCACGGTCAAAGATCCCACGGCACCAAGACAGTATTGTACTGTATGCATACACTCTCTTCCACCATCTTGGATAGATGTGGCGCCGGATTTGTGGCGACATGAGGGCCCCGAAGTGCTAAGAGCGCTAGTTTGTTGCAAGGAAGGCGGGGTAATTGTACGCAACCAAAAAGAAGCATTGGGCACAAGAATAAGGGCAGTATACAGCAATATGATGCAGCACCGCAAAGTGCAGGGTGTCGGCCACATGCGCGCACACAAACAAACACACTGACAAAACAATACCGCGCACGCGCGTTCGCGAAGGCGTACCAGCCCACTGCCCGAAAAAGGTGCCGTTTTCAGCCCAGATGTCAGCCAAAGAACTGTTTTCAGCCCCGTCTGACCTCGACTTGGGCACGGTAAAAGACCCCACGGCACCAAGACAGTATCGTACTGTATGCATACACTCTCTCCCACAATCTTGGATAGGTGTGGCGCCGGATTTGTGGCGACACGAGGGCCCCCAAGAGCTAAGAGAGCTAGTTTGTGGGAAGGAAAGCGGGTAAGTGTACGCGACAAAAAACAAGCATTGGGCACAAGAATAATGACAGTATACAGCAATATGATGCAGCACAGCAAAGTGGAAGATGTCCGCCACATGCGCGCACACAAACAAACACAGTGACAAACACCAGCGCGCGCGCGCTCGCGGAAAAGTATACCCACCCCCCTCCAAAAAAAGATGCCGTTTTGAGCAAAGATGCCAGCCAAAGAGTCGTTTTCAGCCCCGTCGGACCCCGACTTTGGCACGCTAAAAGACCCCACGGCACCAAGACAGTATCGTTGTATATCCATACACTCTCTCCCACCATCTTAAATAGATGTGGCGCCGGATTTGTGGCGACACGAGGGCCCCGAAGAGCTAAGAGAGCTAGTTTGTGTGAAGGAAAGCTGGTAAGTGTACGCGACAACAAAGAAACATTTGGCACAAGAATAATGACAGTATACAGCAATATGAAGCAGCACAGCAAAGTGGAAGATGTCTGCCACATGCGCGCATACCAACAAACACACTGACAAACACCAGAGCTTGCGCGCGTGCGCCAAAGCATACCCACCCCCAGCCCGAAAAAGGTGCCGTTTTGAGCACAGATGCCAGCCAAAGAGCCGTTTTCAGCCCCGTCGGACCCCGACTTTGGCACGGTAAAAGACCCACAGGCACCAAGACAGTATCGTACTGTATGCATACACTCTCTCCCACCATCTTGGATAGGTGTGGCGCCGGATTTTTTGGCGACATGAGGGCCCCGAAGAGCTAAGAAAGGTAGTTTGAGGGTAGTAAAGCTGGTAGGTGTACGCGACAAAGAACAAGCATTGGACACAAGAATAATGACAGTATACAGCAATATGATGCAGCATAGCAAAGTGCAGGGTGTCCGCCACATGTGCGCACACCTACAAAAAAAAACTGACAAACACCAGCGCGCTCGCTCGTGCCCGAAAGTATACTAACCCGGGGGTTGGGTATGCATGGACACACGCGCGTGCGCGATGGTGTTTATCAGTGCGTTTGTTTGTGGGCGCGCATGTGGCGTGGACCCTGCAGTTTGCCCTGAAGCATCATAGTGCTGTATATAGTCATGATTATTGGGCGCCCTGTTTGGTTTTCGGTTCGTACACTGTACCCGATTTCCTTGCCACAATCTAGCTTTCTCAGCTCTTGAGGGCTTCGGTGTCGCCACAAGTCCGGCGCCACAAACGTGGCAGATGGTAGGGGAGGGAGTATGCATAGGGTGCCATACTGTCCTGGTGCCTTGCTGTCTGTGGCCGTGCAAACAGTCGGAGCAGGACGGGCCCGAAAACGACTCTCCGGGTCCCGTTTTTGCCCCAAACTGCACCTTTTTGGCAGGGGGGTGGGTATGCATGCGCGCACGCGCGCGCGCGCTGATGTTTGTCAGTGCATTTGTTTGTGTGCGCGCATGTGGCAGGGACCCTGCAGTTTGCTCTGGTGCTTCATATTGCTGTATATCGTTATGATTATTGGGCGCCCTTCTTGGTTTTCGGTGCGTACACTGTACCTGATTTCCTTGCCACAAACTAGCTTTCTCAGCTCTTGAGGGCTTCTGTGTTGCCACAAGTCCGGCGCCACACACGTGGGAGATGGTAGGGGAGGGAGTATGCATATGGTGCCATATTGTCCTGGTGCCTCGAGGTCTGTAACTGTGCAAAAGTCGGGGCGGTACGGGCCTGGAAAACGACTCTTTGGGTCCCGTCTTGGCCCCAAACTGAAACTTTTTCGCAGGGGTGTGGGTACGCATGCGCGCACGCGCCCGCGCGCTGGTGTTTTTCAGTGCGTTTGTTTGTGTGCGCACATGTGGCGGGGACCCTGCAGTTTGCCCTGGTGCATCATAGTGCTGTATATTGTCATTATTATTGGGCCCCTGCTTGGTTTTCGGTGCGTACACTGTACCCGACTTCCTTGCCACAAACTAGCTTTCTCAGCACTTGAAGCCTTCGGTGTCGCCACAAGTCCGGCGCACACACACGTCAAAGATTGCAGGGGAGAGAGTATGCATACGGTGCCATATTGTCTTGGTGCCTCGAGGTCTGTAACTGTGCAAAAGTCGTGGCGGTACGGGCCTGAAAACGGCTCTTTGGGTCCCGTCTTTGCCCCAAACTGCTCCTATTTGTCAGAACATTGCACTCGTAATTTGACAACCCGAGTTCGATTCCTGTTCGAGGGGATTTTGCTCCTGGAGTGAACATCAGTGCTGACTCCACTCTCCCCAAAAGTCCTTCGATGGGACTATAAACCTAGGCCCCGTGTGCGAACGCACCAAGATGCCATGTGCGAACGCACGCAGAACATCTTGCGCACACGTTAAAACATGTTCTACTTTTTGCAAGAGTAGGCCATTGTTTGCCAGTGGGAACGGATGACAAAATTTACAAAACTGCATACACACAGGGACTGGCTGTAATTAAAGCACATGAATGCTTATTCCATTATCCTCGAAATTAATTAGATAAATGTATAAAACACACAAGCACGCATTCAAAATGTATAGAAACAGAAAAAAGTTGTCACAAAAACAAACTTTACTTCAAATGCAGTGTTTTTGTATACTCAACTGCACATTCTCCTTAAAACATAAAAAACCATTACGCACAAACATGAACAGGATGGCTAACCAACATGCAGGACAGAGCAAAATGTTTATCACACAGACACACAGACACACACACACACACACACACACACACACACACACACACACACACACATACACACACACACGCACACACACACACACACACACACGCACACGCACACGCACACACACACACACACACACACACACACACACACACACACACACACAATATGTATATCATGTATATTTTTTTCTTTTATAAAGGCCTCAGTTACATGCAGATCGTGGAGCACCATCTTTTCGTTTGTTGTTTTATTTCTTTATTCGCTCTCTTTCGTGTGGTTGCTCTACACGTCTTTCTTCATTGGCCGAACAAAAAAAAAAATGTCAATCATAAACATTATACAGACTACAATTTACACGTTAAGTAAACAAGAAAATAAAATGTCACCAAAACTAAGAAACAAGCAATAATAAAAGAAACAGTCTTGAACTATTCGCCAGTCTAAAAGAAAATAAAAATATAATGGCTTGTATTTGTGGAGGTTACCTACTTTTTTTTCCAAGTCTAAACTCCATTGGAAAACCATGATTCTAAGCTATAAAAAAGGTACATCAATATAAAAATCAACTATCAATTCACATGTGCGTTGACTCACATGTACGCACATCAGAGCACCAAAAATGTGCAACAATACAAAAGCAGGGTATAATTCTAACACTGACTGTCTAGAAATATAAAAAAAAACTCCGTTTAATATCAAAAGGTATCCTCAATACTGATTTAAAACCAAAGACGTGTAAAGTTTCTAGAAAAACTTTTTTCTTTTTGGAAGGGGGGGGGGGGGGGGGGAGAAAAGATATCTGAATATTCAAAATATATTTAAAAAACGTACATTAGCTTTGCTTAAAAAAAAAATACGGGAGAATAACGTGTAGACCTATAAGCATCAAAAGTCCTCACTAGCAAGCCAAGAAAAATCTAAATAAAAAAAGAATAAAACAAACAAACAGATAAAATTAAAGTACAATTTGTTTTCAATCAGGTCAAAACTACTGGCCATCACAGCAATAGATAAAAATAAATGACAAAAAATTCAGTCAGGTAGAAATTACTGGCCATCACAGCAATGGATAAAAATGAATGACAAAAAAAATTCAGTCAGGTCAAAATTACTGGCCATCACAGCAATGGATAAAAATGAATGACAAAAAAATTTCAGTCAGGTCAAAATTACTGGCCATCACAGCAATGCCAAAATATTTGTCCATGGACCAGTTAGTCCAGCTTTTACAGAGAGTAAATGAGAAACTATATATATATATATATATATATATATATATATATATATATATATATATATATTATATATATATATATATATATATTATATATATATATATATAATATCAGATCACGGAGCACCATCTTTTTTAGTCATCTTTTTTTCTTTCTTTCTTTGTTTTCTTGTATGTGGGTGCTCTACACGTCTTTCTTCATTGGCCGGAAAAAAAAAATTCAGTCTCTCTAAAATTACACATGGTCATAGCAAGACAAAAATGTTTCTTGAGCACATCAGTCTATCCAGTTTTACGACAAAAGATATAACAAAGCACACATAACTATTACATATAAACCCCAACAACAAATAAATGGCAAAATAATACATTTTGTGGGCCCCAAGCTTTTCTACTATCCATTAGACCATTAGTGGTGGTCTGGGTGCTAGTCTTTAGACGAGATGATAAACCGAGGTCCCGTGTGTTACACATCATTATTTAGCGCACATAAAAGAACCCATGGCAACAAGAGGATTGTCCCTGAAAACATTCTGTAGAAAAAACGTCACCCTGATAGGGAAACAAATAAACTTGCAGACAGGAAAAAGACAAAAAAAACGGGTGGCGCTGCACTTGTGGCCACGCACTCTACCCCGGGAGAGCAGCTCGAATTTAACACAGAGAAATCTGCTGTGACAAAGTGGTATAAAATAAAAAAATTAAAAAAAATAAAATCAATATATATTAGGCCTCAGTTGCATGCAGATCATGGAGCACCATCTTTTTACATCTGTTTGGTGGGTGCTTCACACGTCTCTCTTCATTGGCAAACAAAAAACCACTCAAAAAAGCAAAAACAGAAAAAGGAAAAAAGTCTTTCCCTTCCCATCTCATTCCTATCATCCATGAACCTGAATCAGCATTTTCATCTTCCCTATGTCCGGAGCACTAACTGCCCCAGTGTGAATTGCTGCCTGCGTCTATTCATGTTCAGCGGCAGTGAACAGTCGGCTGGGTTTATTGGTGCTCTAGTGTGTGCTGCTGCTGCTGCATGCGTTTCTACAAGTGTAAACCAGTGATTTACAATTGTCTGGGTTTATTTTTGCTCTAGTGTGTATGTGGTAGTGTTAAATTCTAATCCCTCAATTCTAGCTTTTTTTTGCTTTTGCTGCGCACTTTCCTGACATTATCATGTGCCTTTGTTTTTCCTGGGCTTAGTTTGTTTTTTTCAAGGGGATAATCATGCTTGTATTTATTTTACAACCTTTTGCTCTAGCAATTTATCCAGTGGGTTCTGCACCTTGGTCACCACAAGGAAAGGTGACTATTTCCTGACCTAATATCAGTTGTGACAGGACTATACCAAATTACAGGTTTAAAAAGATCACCTAAATGCATTCAGAAAAAAACAGAGCTAGAGACAACCTGGTGTTAGGGACTGTGTATAACAAGGTTCACGACGGGACTATGAATTAAGAGCATAAGGACCAATATTGTTTCCTTTGAATTCACAAGTTAAAAAAACAGGGCCAAATCCCTCTGGAGTTTTGCAAACATTCAAAAAAATCATTTCAAAGCCATTATCCAATCAGAAAATTGAGAAACAAGCCCTCAAATAACGCTAGCCCAGCTTATTTCAAGTACCATAGAAGGGTTTTCTACAGCTTTATAATCATCAGAATAAAACGAGAGGAAAATCGTTAATTATAGGCCAAGCTAATAAATCTAATCTAACAAAGCTATCTGGGCACCCCAACACTTCAACAGATTGATGTAACAAAAAAAGGAAAACTTGCTTACCAGTGATCATTTACAGGATTGCCAAAAATTTGGGAATTATAAAAAAATCTTGATATCAATAATCCCAGTAAGAGTAGCTTTATCGTGTTTATTTTAACAGCTCTATAAGAAACAATATCTTGAAATGAAATTAATGTATAAACATTAGTCGTTGGAAAATTTTGGAACATTACACATTGACCAAGCTTCATTATAAAGGGTGGAGCTTTATTTCGCGACACCAACTCAATAGGAATGGAAGGATTTATACTTTGTACCAAATAATTAAATAGGAAAAGAAAAGCTTTATACTTTAGACACCAACTCACTACAGGGGAAAGAACTGTAAACCTTGAAAAGAACTAGTTTCATTTGAAGCAGAATCTACAGGTGGAAAGTGACAAAGATAAAACAGTGCATGGACTTCATCACACCCGTATGTGCAAAAATATTACATTTTGACACCAACTAACTCAATATGAAAGGAACTACTCTATACATCGATTACAACTCAATATGAAGAGAAGAACTTTATACTTTGATATCAGCTAACTCAATATGAATGGAAGAACTTTGTACTTTGATAGCATTACATTGAATGTGAAGGGGAAACAACTTTACACTTTGATACCAGGTAATTCAATGTGCGGAAAAACACTATACTTTGGTAGTAACTAATTCAATACAAAAACAACTTTTTTAGATACCAGCTCACTCCATATGACGTACAAGTGTTTTAGACCTTGATACCAATGAAATCAATTTCAAAGAAAAAGCTTTACACTTTGATACCAACTAAATCAGTGTCAGGAAATATACTGCTACAAACCAGTTTCATACGAAAAACAGAACTATATTCCTTGGTACCAACTTAAATTGGAAGAAAAAATCTTTATGCTTTGATACAACTATTTCAATAAAATGAGGGAAAGCTTGATGCGTGGACACTGATTCCATAACTATGGAAGAAAGATGTTATCACTTTGACACGGGCTCGTTCACCACGAAGGGAACGACTTTATGCTTGGATAGAACTAACTCAACATAAAGGAAAAAACTTGTTAACGCCAACTAAAGGAGTATGAAGAAAAGAACTTTATACTCCGATACAAAAAACTAAAGAAATGTGAAACGGGGAACTATTTTTCTTGTAATATTTGAATCTGAGAGAAAAAAAAACAGTTTGGTAATTATCTTGATACCAAATTTAGAACTTTATTCCTTGACTCAACTAGCTCAGTAGCAAGGGGGTAATTCTATTCTTTGACACTAGCTTATTTCATAGAATGGAAGAAAAAAACTTAGTGACAACTTCAAGAGGAAGGAAAGAGATCTAAACTAACCAGCTAAGTGACTCAATGTAAAACAACAACAAACTGTATACCTGATATATCTAACTAATAGAATTTAAAGCCAAAATTATGTGTCACATTATGGAGATAAAACCGTGATGTTAACTCCCTACAGTAAACACTTTTTTTTTTTTTTAGTATTTCCACTATTTTGAAAGGTTAGCTGAAGGCTGGCTTTTTTCTGTTGTTGATGTGATGTTATAGTCCCAGCGTAGATATCTGATGTATGGACTGTGGTCGCAAGTCATCCTACTTCAGAGCTGTCGATCCCCTAAAATTGTTCCAATTCTTGAAGCATCAGTGCCACGCAAGCATAAGGATGCTATAACTATTATTCCTTATTTTTCTGCATGTCATCTCTCGCATATCCTTCCTCTATCACGGTATTCCCGGAATAAAATAATTTCAACGGTCAGTAACCCCAAACCTCTCTTTCCCTGTGCTGCTGTTCCCTTATAGAGCTGTGTCCCCATACCGCAAGAACTGAGTCAGAGTTAAGGAACCCGTGTCAAAGAGCTAATAGTTGGGATCAACATGGTGAAGTGTTAGGGTTTGCGGCATGGGGCAAGAACTAGGGTTAGAGTTGAGTGTTAACAGCTCCAGGGAACAGCACTACAGGGAAAAAGGAGTATCGGGAAAAGTACTGCTCTTTCTTCAAACATCCTGTACTCGGCTTGTGCATCATTTTGTCTCTTAAGCTGATCTCCGCAAAATCAAGGTTAAAATAATTTGTTTCTGCAAAATAGGCAATGCTATACCAGTAATGACTATGCAAGATTTGCAACACACCAGATGTCTGAATCTGAGTGTACATTTCCAGGAGTTTTCGTCACGTTTCTGTTTTGTTGAGTACTTCTGATCGGAAATTAGATTAATTTTAGAAATTTTGCATTTTTGGCGCCAAAAAAAAACGACGTTGTAAGCCAGTAAAAGATTTGTTGGACGATTTTTTTTTCAAAAGCAATCAAAATAGAACAAATGTGTGTGTGTGTGTGTGTGTGTGTGTGTGTGTGTGTGTGTGTGTGTGTGTGTGTGTGTGTGTGTGTGTGTGTGTGTGTGTGTGTGTGTGTGTCTGTCTGTCTGTCTGTCTGTCTGTCTGTCTGTCTGTCTGTCTGTCTGTCTGTCTGTGTCTGTGTCTGTGTGTCTGTGTCTCTGTGTCTCTGTGTGTGTGTGTGTGTGTGTGTGTGTGTGTGTGTGTGTGTGTGTGTGTGTGTTAGTTGTGTTTGGGACCTAATCCTCACCCTATCTCAGTATAAGAAAAATGTCCTCATACTACGAAAAGCTGTGATATGAAGAAAATGACCATTTCACTTTGAAACCGACAAATTGATAAAAAAAGAATTATGATAGTAGCAAAATATTAAAAACAGAACTTAATACTTATGAACCATTTCAATATGGAGGAAGATCTATAATCTTTGACACCATTGGTACAAATAAAGAGGTAAAGAAAAGAGAACTTTTTACTTTAATAGCAATAACTCGATACAAAAGATTTGTTTGAATTTTGACACGAATTAAATCAATATAAAAGAAAGAATCTTATAAATCGGTACCAACTAATTATTATGTATGGAAGAAACTTTTGCTTGGACACCAAATAACTCTACATAAAAACTTACTTTATGATTTGATACTAGCATTCTCTATGAAGGGGAGACTATCACACTTTTACACAAACTGAATAGGAAAGGAGAAAATCATATATTTTAAAAGCAACCAGCTCAATATAAAAGAAACGGCTTTGGACTTTGATACCAACTTAATACGAAGGACGGAACCTTATACTTTCAAACCAAATAACTCAACATGTAGAAAAAAAGAAGTGTTCAATGAAAAAAATTGATACAAACTAAGTGTGAAGACAGATGTTTAATACTCTGATACCAACTACTCAATGTAAACTAAATAACTTAGTGCTTTGATGAAAAATGTTTGAATGACAAGAAAACCATACATGTGTTCAGCAGCTAACTCGATATTGGGGAAAGAGCCTTACACCTTGATATCTTAGATAAGGAGTAAGAAACTATATACACCGACAGTAACTAACACACGGGGACTGGATGTAAAAAAGCACAAGAGTGCTTATCCCATTATCCTAGATATAAAAGAGGTTGTTTTTAAATAAAAAAATAAAAGAATATGAACTATTTGTATACTTTGTAATAAGCTAATTCGATATGGAAGAAACAGCTTTTGCTTTAATAGTAACAAACTTGATATGTGAAAATAACTTCAATATAAAAGAAAAGCTATACTTTGATACCACTTAACCGACTATACAAACGGCCTCTTACTTGAATACAAACTAACTCACTATAAAGGAAAGGAGCTAAGACTTATATACAATCAAGACCAATATGAAAGAACTTTACATTGATGTCAACTCAACCCATATGAAAAAAAGATCTTTATGCCTTGAAGCCATCTAACCAAAAACGAAGGAAATTTTTCTATATTTCCATACCCCTACTTCAATAATCATAAAGGGAAAAATGTATAGTTTTAATGATCTGTTCTTTTTACTTTTACTCTTCCTGACAACTAAATAGTTTGTGATAAAATGCAGGGATAAAAACTGGCAGAGCAGAGTGATTTGAGGGCTACGTTTCTCCTGGAGTTAACATCAGTGCCAACTCCACCCCCCCTCCCCCTCCCCATCCCCGCGCAGTTCAGTGATCTAAAGGTAACACATCTGCCTAGAAAACGAGCTGCAGCTTTGATCTCCGTTCAGTGTTCTGTAGTGGTGTCTTCCCTGGTGTAAAAGTTCATGGTGTTTTTCGTGGTGTAGCGTAGTCTTCCTTGGTGTAGCGTAATCTTCCTTGGAGTAGCGTAGTCTTCCTTGGTGTAGCGTAGTATTCCTTGGAGTAGCGTAGTCTTCCTTGGTGTAGCGTAGTCTTCCATGGAGTAGCGAGGTCTTCCTTGGTGTAGCGTAGTCTTCCATGAAGTAGCGAGGTCTTCCTTGGTGTAACGTATTCTTCCATGGTGTAGCGAGGTCTTCCTTGGTGTAGCGAGGTCTTCCTTGGTTGTAGCGAAGTCTTCCTTGGTGTAGCGAGGTCTTCCGTGGTGTAGCGAGGTCTTCCTTGGTGAAGCAAGGTCTTCTTTGGTGTAGTCTTTCTTGGAGTAGCGTTGTCTCCCTTGGTGTAGCGAGATCTTCCTTGGTGTAGCGTGGTCTTCCTTGGTGTAGCGAGGTCTTCCTTGGTGTAGCGAGGTCTTCCGTGGTGTAGCGAGGTCTTCCTTGGTGAAGCAAGGTCTTCCTTGGTGTAGTCTTTCTTGGAGTAGCGTAGTCTTACCTAGCGTAGAGTATTCTTCCTTGGTGTAGCGCAGTCGTCCTTGGTATTGTTTTCCGTTGTGTACCGTAGTTTCTCTTGGAGTAGCGTAGTCTATCTTGGTGTAGAGTAGTCTCCTTTGGTGTAGCGTAGTCTCCCTTGATGTAGCGTAGTCTCCTTTGGTGTAGCGTAGTTTTCCTTGGTGTAGCGTAGTCTCACTTAGTGCAGCGTAGTCTTCCGAGTTGTGACATAGTCTTCCTTGACGTAACGTAGTCTTCCTTGACGTAACGTAGTCTTCCTTGACGTAACATAGTCTTCCTTCGTGCAGCGTAGTCATCCGAGGTGTGACATAGTCTTCCTTGACGTAACGTAGTCTTCCTTGACGTAACGTAGCTGTAGTAGCGTAATTTCCGTGGTGTTGTTTTCCGCGGTATAATTTTGTCTTCCATGGTGATGCTTCCTGTAGCGTAGCGTAGTTTCCGTGGTGTTTTCCGTGGTTTCGGGTAGTCGTCTATGGTGGTGTTTACCGCAGTGTAGCCGAGTCTTTCCTGGTGTTCTATTCCATGGTGTAGCGTAGTTTTCCATGGTGTTGTTTTCCGCGGTGTAGCGTAGTTTTCCATGGTGTTGTTTTCCGCGGTGTAGCGTAGTTTTCCATGGTGTTGTTTTCCGCGGTGTAGCGTAGTTTTCCATGGTGTTGTTTTCCGTGGTGGAGCGTAGTTTTCCATGGTGTTGTTTTCCGTGGTGGAGCGTAGTTTTCCATGGTGTTCTTTTCCGTGGTTGTGCGTAGTTTTCCAAGGTTTTCTTTTCCGCGGTGTAGCGTAGTTTTCCATGGTGCTCTTTTCCGCGGTAAAGCGTAGTTTTCCATGGTGTTTTCCGTGGTGGAGCGTAGTTTTCCATGGTGTTGTTTTCCGTGGTGAAGCGTAGTTTTCCATGGTGTTCTTTTCCGCGGTGTAGCATAGTTTTCCATGGTGCTCTTTTCCGCGGTGTAGCGTAGTTTTCCATGGTGTTTTCCGTGGTGGAGCGTAGTTTTCCATGGTGTTCTTTTCCGCAGTGTAGCGTAGTTTTCCATGGTGGTGTTTTCCGTGGTGTAGCGTTGTCTTTCGTGATGTTTTCAGTGGTATAGTGTAGTTTCTATGGTGGTGTTTTCTATGATGTAGCGTAGTATTCCTTGGTGTGGTGTAGTCTTCCATGGTGTTGTTTTCCGTGATGTAGCGTAGCCTTAAATAATAAATAAATAATTACATAGAATGTATATAGCGCTTTATCTTGCAAAAACAAATCAAAGCGCTTGGAAAACTACCCCCAAAACAAATCAAAGCCTTCCACGGTAGACTCGGGTGTGGTGTTTTCCGGGGTGCAGTCATCCATGGTGCAGACTTCTGTGGTAAGCTCTTCACTGGTGTTGTACAGCCATGGCGTCAGAGGAGCCTGAAAAGGAAAAAGTTTAGTTGAAGAATGAAAACTCACAGTTTGGATTTCTTTTTGTTTTGCCTATCATTTCTCGGCTAGAGCTCCAAGGCTCACCAATGGTGAGATTTGGGGTATCCGACCTTTTTGGGGTGTTTTTTATGTTTTGTTTTGTTTTACTAACTTGAAGGTAGCTGCATTCCGACGGGAGATCTAATGTCATGAATGTTCATGCAGTGAACAAAGATGGTTTACTCTAGGTACACCTCAAAACACCTCTTCGAAAGGATTGTTCCCCCCACCTCCTGGCGTTAATACTTTTCCTGTCTTCACTCTCCAGAAGTCTTCAGGATGGGTCTATAAACTGGTAAAGAACAAAACCATACATGGTCCAGGCTGATTGATGTGAGGTACAGATGTAAGCAAGGAGCTCATGCCCATTATTATTTAGCTTTGATGTATGTTGACTGTTTTCATCCATGACAAAGTTTTAGCATGAATTGTACTTTCCAGGTAAGGGTAAAACCTTCTGAAGCCCGAGTTCAGCTGCCTACATCAAGTGCTTGAAGAAAATGGCCACATATGCAAACTTCTCACCCAGAAGTTTCGCGTACCATGCAGTCAGTGATATTCCTAAGTCAGGTGTAGGGGCACAGGGGATTTTCTTGAGTACACTCAGAACGTTCAGCTCAACATGCCCAACAACAGATGACAAACTGGTTTTACCTTATTGAGTGCTTCCCCTTGCTCGTGCCGCGTCCTCAGGCGTTGAAGTACCTAGGACTGGAACTGTCTTGATGACAGAAGGTTTCTGCATAAAAACCCTGGCATTTCAGAATTAAATGCTTGCCTCCACATACATACAGAGAGAGACAGCGAGACAGCGAGACAGCGAGACAGACAGACAGACAGACAGACAGACGGACACAGAGAGAGAGAGAGAGAGAGAGAGAGAGAGAGAGAGGAGAGAGAGAGGAGAGAGAGAGAGAGAGAGAGAGAGAGAGAGAGAGAGAGAGAGAGAGAGAGAGAGAGAGAGAGAGAGAGAGTCGCATTTACAGGGGAACAAATTCACATACAGAAAGTAAATTTTAAGTAATGGGAGGTAATGCTCTTGTGATGACTTGCTCGTCCCTTGGAGGTCAGCTTGAATTTCGCACAGAGAAATCTACGATAACTAAAACTACACAACGTGACGCAATGCGACGCGACTGGGCACAGTACAACACGGCACAGCACGGCACAGCACGGCACTCGACCCGACCCAGACCAACCCGACCCGACCCGGCACGGCACGACGCGGACCGACACGGCAAGAGACTTGACCCAACCCGGCATTTCGCGATGCGACGCGACCCGACCCGGCATTACGCGACGCGACCCGGCATTACGCGACGCGACGCGATCCGATCCGGCATTACGGGACAAGACCCGACCCGACCCGGCTCGGCAGGGCACAACACAACTCGACACACTACAAAAGTAAAACAGATAGACTTACTGGAATTGTGCAGTTCCATTCCTGACATGCAGGACTGTGGCAGACATCCGACAGTGAGTCACTTGGCAGTGCAGGATTCCAGGGTGCAGGATTGCATGCAGTGTAGTGTGGGGGAGTCTTCCATGGTGCAGTGTAGTGTGGGGGAGTCTTCCATGGTGCAGTGTAGTGTGGGGGAGTCTTCCATGGTGCAGTGTAGTGTGGGGGAGTCTTCCATGGTGCAGTGTAGTGTGGGGGAGTCTTCCATGGTGCAGTGTAGTGTGTGGGAGTCTTCCATGGTGCAGTGTAGTGTGGGGGAGTCTTCCATGGTGCAGTGTAGTATTGTGTAGTCCACTGCGGGTGTAGTTTTCCAAGTAGTTTTCCTGGTGTAGTTTTCCTGGTGTAGTTTTCCTGGTGTAGTTTTCCTGGTGTAGTTTTCCTGGTGTAGTTTTCCTGTTATAGTTTTCCTGTTATAGTTTTCCTGGGGTAGTTTTCCTGGGGTAGTTTTCCAGTTTTCCTGGGGTAGTTTTCCTGGGGTAGTTTTCCTGGGGTAGTTTCCCTGCTGTAGTTTTTTTTTTTCCACTGGATCATAGGGCCTAAAAAGAGCTGTGTGTAAGAACAATACATAAAAAAACATTAGGTTTTAATGTAACAAGATCACCATACTGTGGACAAATTGATTCTTTTGGCACCACTAAAATATCCATTTGTTGGGCTCCCTGCTAAAGTGAACATCTTGCCCTCACATTATGCTCCATCCCTTTATGCGAGAAAGCAGACCTGCTACAGCCAGCAGGTCAGCAGTATGCCCGATCAAACCTAACCAGCGTGCACCCTGCTACCTGGAAAACAGACAGGCTCTGTCAGGTACACAGTCTTTATTCCCCGAAGCACTGTTTGTTAAACTAACTGCAGTGCCCCACCGACTCCTGGAGGAGTGAAGAGAGAAGTCCCCTCACAGTCCTGGACAGCTGATCACAGTGGACAATGCAGAACTTTGGGACATAGGGAAACTGGAGCCTGTCTCAGTGAAATAAAACAGCACAGAAATCGGAAATGAGTTTTCCCCTCGAGAGGGCATCCTTGATATCATTGTAGAGCTCACTTGCTCTAAAGCAAATACCAAATACTTTGCATGTTGTTGCAAATTATATTGTGCCATAAATTTTCACTTGAGATTTTTGGGCCTAAAAATAAAATCTTGACTCCCAGCTATTTTATTATAGATTACTCTTTTGTCAGAAAAATATTACATTGTGTACTGAGAATATTATCGCTATCATTAACATCATAATAATTATTATCATTACAAGTAGTATTACTATTAACATTATCATTAATATCATTATTCTGTGGATTGTTGATGTAAGCAAAGTGCAAACACCGATATTAAAAATGTTTTGATTTAAATTATGTTGAGATTGTCTTCATTCCTGACATACATTTAGCATCATCTTTACTCTCAATAAAAGGGGAAATATGCAGTAAGGCACTTTAAAAAATCCGGTCATATACACAAACTTCTCACTCAGAGATTTCTTATAATCTCAGTGATATTCCTCAGCGAGACAGAGTACATATTCTTCAGTACCCTCGGAAGGTTAAGCTATGGAACAGCCAACAGCAACAACAACAACGGATGGCATACTGGTGTTACCTTTTTGGGTGCTTCCACTTGCTCATGCCGCGTCCTCAGGCAGTGAAGTACCTAGGACGGGAACAGTCTTGATGACAGAAGGATTCTGCTTCTTCATCTTCTTTGTCGACCGCTCAGACAGCAGCTAGTGTCTGTCCTATGAGCAGAACAGTGTTGGGCTTGCCGTAAAGCTCCTGACAAGTCAGGCCCAGCGCTTTCGACTTCCGCGTGGCGATGACAGAATGAGTCTACAAAGAGAAAAGCAAGATATTTTGAACTCAAATGCCTGCATACACACACACACACACACACACACACACACACACACACACACACACACACACACAGACACACACACACACACACACACACACACACACACACACACACACACACACACACACACACACAGAGAGAGAGAGAGAGAGAGAGATGAGAGAGAGAGAGAGGAGAGAGAGAGAGAGAGAGAGAGAGAGAGAGAGAGAGAGAGAGAGAGAGAGAGAGGAGAGAGAGAGAGAGAGAGGAGAGTATAATGTTTTGTATTCTGTACCTTTTAGAAAACGCACAATTGTTATGGATGTGTTAGCCAGTATGTCAAGGTGCTTTCATCGCATTAACTGCTGACCTTTTCTTTGGTCCAGGCCAACTACTACTGCTTCTGCAATTACTACTATTATTTCTTCTACGAAGAAGAAGAAGAAGAAGAAGAAGAAGAAGAAGAGAAGAAGAAGAGAAGAAGAAGAAGAAGAAGAAGAATCGTGGTAATAATAATGCACCTTAATTACTCTATGTTTCTCGATATTAACTTCCCTGCTTCATTTGATGTCTTGCCTAGCTTTATATAAAGATATGTATTCAATACAATAAACTGCAGGTGACATTTTGTTCAGTAAAGGGCCTACAGGTACAAGTAACAAAACTTTGATAGCTAAAGTGATGCATTTCTAATTGTAATTATTCAGAAATCATTGGTACCCAGCTTTAATCTTGACAGTACTTGACAAATCACAGGGACATATCTTTCATAACTTGTATTCATGCTTGCTGGTGCTTATTTTCGTTTATGTATACGGGATGCAAAATATGAAAAATACACCATAAAGGTGTGATTTTTTTTTTTTTTTTTTTTGGGGGGGGGGTTAAGTTATTGAAAATAACATTCAACATAAATCTAAGACTTCACAGTGGTACCACGAAAAACAAAAGCAGGAAAGAAGAAAATATTGTTGTGCACTTACCTCTGTGAGGTCTTGATACGCGTATCAGTCACGTCAGAGACAGGGCCAGAAAACTAAGATGACCCTCATGACTTTTGACATCTATGATAAGACTTTTAGGGAATCAGGGCGAGATGGAAGAGACCCGGCAGGTCGAGCAAATGCTTGAACAAAGTCTGATGGCTGGATGTATCCTTTCCCCTTCAGCACTGTGTGCAAGGGTTTTGCTGGCTGTGCCAGTTTAGGACACCAAAGCCAATGTCGACACCTAGTCTACTAATCTGTGTGATCACACAGTAAGATTCAAAGGTTCCTGATGATGTTCTGAAATCCGCACTCATTTAGCCTTACATAAAACTCCAGGGACGAATGATTTGAGCTTTGGAAATGCGAAAGACTGAGGTACATTTGTGGACAGTATGCACACAGGCATTGACAGGTTGTACTCAGTACAAGTATACCTGTGAAGTACGCATGGTAGCGGTTTTATGGCAGGAGGCTTTGCATTCCTTACCTTTCACATGCTGCTGCATGTCGAATATCAGATGTCCACAGAGACCCAGTCCTTCCTGCTCTCATCGCATTTGATCTCTGAATTGTTTCAGCCTAGTGGGAGCTAATCCTAGATCCCTGGGCAACAATGCTAGGCTCTGCATCGGATTTGCTCTTCAGGGGCATGTCTTTCAGGAACGTGCCCTTCAGGGGCTTATTCTTCAGGAGTGTGCCCTTCAGGGGTTTGTTTTTCAGGAGTGTGCCCTTCAGGGGGTTGTCTTTCAGGAGTGTGCCCTTCAGGGGGTTGTATTTCAGGAGTGTGCCCTTCAGGGGGTTGTCTTTCAGGAGTGTGCCCTTCAGGGGTTTGTCTTTCAGGACTGTGCCCTTCAGGGGCTGGTATTCAGGGGCTTATCTCTCAGGATTTTGCCCTTCAGGGGCCTGTCTTGCATTACAAGTCTGCCCTTCAGGGGCTTGTTTTGCATGTTTTTTATTTTTTTTACCCTTCAGGGGCTTGTTTTGCATGCATGATTTTGCCCTTCAGGGGCCTGTTTTGCATGTTTCTGCCCTTCAGGGGCCTGTTTTGCATGCAGGGTTTTGCCCTTTAGGGGTCTGTTTTGCATGTTTCTGCCCTTCAGGAGCTTTTGTTGCATGCAGGATGCTGTCCTTTAGAGGCTGTTTTTTCCAGGAGTTTGCCATTTAAGGACTTTTCTAGGACTTTAACTTCAGGGACTTCTACCGAGTATACTGCCCTTCAGAAGGTCGACCCTTCAGGGTTGTGTTAAAGCATTGCTCCATGTCTCCGGTTATTACCCGTCCTCCCTATCGGTCTTACATAAGTCAAGTTAAGTCATGTGGGTGAGGACAAGTCCACTGGGCCCTGTGCTCCAGCATCGTGCTGCTGGTGTCTTCACAGCCTGCAGGGGACAGGTCCAGGAGGAGTGGGGAAGACCTGGTGGAAAACAACACGAGCAACTGGCTACTACAAATCTATAGCACAATACCCATGGCAAAACTGTGAGCAGTTGCTGAAAGTTTTTTTTTTTTAAATTATGGGTTTTCATTATTTATACTTTGTTCCATGATCCTGTCTTTTCATCATCTCTTTTGGCAGATCCTTTAGAAATAATAATGAAAAAAAGTTTTCTGGCGTGCGTGCAAGATGTCCTACCAAAAGGTCTTCTGACATGTGTTCAACATGTTCTGCACACGTTCACACACAGAACCTGGGTTCAGAGTCTTGTCTGAAGAACTTACAGGGTATGAAGTTTGAAAAATATTTTTTGGTTGCATCTTCTGTGACGTTTCAGTCCTACTGTTCCCGCCCTGCTAATTTCAATTTTTCCGCCACAGCCATGCAAAGAAATATGTGGCATTTTCAGGGTTAAAAGTCCATATGGAGACTATCAATGTAAGGCCGGCCTGCGGCCACCAGCCAGAGGGGCAAGAAAAAAAATCACTGTTGTCAGGGGAAATTTTGATACTAGTCTATGGCAAATTTGATGGTCAATACATTGTGGATGCTTCTGAAGTTGGTCTTACCATTAAAAAAAATCTACTGAAGGGAAATACATTAACATGTATTATAGATGCCCCTCCCACAGCAAAACCAATTTTTAGTGAAAAAATATTATCATCTATACATTTCCTAGCACTATAGCTCTTGAAAATTGAGTTTAATTCTATTTCCAGTCTCAGCATATTTATCAGCGTGAAATTTGGTCTTCTCTCCCAGGAGGGAGAGAGTGCCTTGCCACAAAAAGCAGTGCCATTCATTAAATAATAAAAGGTCCTGCTTTTAAGTGTATTTGTTTCCATTAGAATGCCTTTTTCTACAGAATTTTGATAGAGAACACTTTCTCGGTGTCATTGGTTCTTTTACTTGCTCTGAATGCGTGTTGCATGCAAGACCTTGTTCACTATTTGATCCGAAAGACGTGCACACAGATCACCACTCACAGTCTAGTGGATGGGGTAAATTTTCGGGCAAAAAACGGGAATAAAACGCAAGAACACTGATCCCCCTAATTTACCAGTAATGGACAACAATGACATCATTGATAGAAGCAATAATATAAGATTCAAATCCTCAGTCTTTAATACATGAATAATGACATGCAACTTTATTGTAATAAAATATCGATTATTTATTTCTTTACTTATTGTCCATATTTTTCTCTCAAGAAAAGGCCAAGCACAACTCATAAATGTAGAGTCAAGCAATCTAAACTGCGTTGACAACAAATGTTTAATATTAGCAAGTGTGGATAGACTTTAAAATGACTACAACAACAACACGTTAAAACTCGTTCCGCCTTTGGGAAGAGTTGGCCGTTCTGTGCCGGTAGGAACGGATGATAACCGCACGCCCATAGGTGTTGTGTTTAGACATCATTCTTGAACTCGGAATGCCGCTACCTTAACGGTGGGTAAAAACGGTTCGCTTACACAAAATCTCAACTTCAGTGAACCTTGGAGCACTAGCCGGAGAAAGAAAACAATGATAGATGTTAAAATTCACAAACATTTAGACAACAGGTAAATAAACATCATTCCATTAATTTTATCCTTATTGTCAGTTCTGTTGTGAAAACATCAAAATTGCCCTGCAAAAACTTTCAGCAAGAAATTTTATTTTATTTTATTTTATTTTATTTTATTTTGTTTATTTTATTTTATCTTATTTATTATTTTTTTATTTTATTTTATTTTATGTCACAGCTGATTTCTCTGCGTAAAAGTCGGGAGGTAAAAGTTGGGCTGCTCTCCCCAGGACACCTGTGTGCATGCTGTTTATTTAATTTTTTTTTTTAATTTTGTCATCCGCTCCTACCGGCACACGATGGCCTGCTCTTCCGAAAGGCGGAACATGGTTTTAACGTGTGCGCAAGATGTTCTGCGTGCGTTCACACACGGGGCCTCGGTTTTTAGTCTCATCCGAATGACCTTGACATTCAGTTCGATGCATGAACATGTCTTAAAACACAAGATGTCTATTTGCACCTGTGGGTTAAGGATGCCTGCCTACCATTAATATAAAGATCTTGTATCAAAAAATATCTGTTTTTCTATTTCCCAATTCTACAGCTCTCTATTTGACAATATTGACAAACCGGCTGTAAGAAGGAGGAGAGCATCTGAATATCTTTCCCATTATAATAGGAGTAAGGGTTTACGCTTTCTCTAGGGAAAGGGGGTGAGGGGGTAGGAGTTAAGATCTTAAAACTCACACTAAAAACTGTCCCTTATATCCTGCTTTAACTTTATGACCAAAAACTATTTTAACTAGAAAGTCTGGCTGTGTGTGCGTGCGTTGCGTGTGGTGTGTGTGTGTGTTTGAAGGATGCCTATTGGTGACAGTACTAAACCATTTTGGTTCATGACAACTGTGCCCTCCAATTTGCAACACCCCAGAATAGGCCTGGTGGGGTTTATGACACAACTAGACCACATCAGACTCTTAGTTAAGGGAATATCTGTGAAGACACCAGATCACTCCTTGCCTTCAAGAGCAACATTTCTCGGCAGTAGTTGTCAGGACATCTACAAAAGCAGGTTTTCCCCCCAAGTTCTAACACAAATATCAATTGATACTACGGCCTTGTTACTAAGTAGCTACTTCTAACTAAAAAGTTACTTACCAGTACTGCTCTCCTTCACAGTCTTTATAAAAAAAAAGACAAAAGCCCAAACGTGATGTTGATGTTCAAATTCCCACACATCTTGTTTTCCCTGCTGGTCAAGTGGTCCACACTGCATGCAGATGTCAGGCGGTTTGAAATGGCAAAGAAAAAAAAGAAAAAAGAAAAA
>JASPKP010000075.1:37500-50000 GCA_030674155.1 Stramonita haemastoma
CCCGCAAAATTGAAGTTGACCTGGGTCCATGAAGTCCTAGGTTCGAATCTCGGCAGATTCGGTGTGTTTAAAGGGCAAGGCTGAACATAAAAAAACAACCTAACATACACACAGACGAAAAATTACTGTCTGATGAACGGCAAGAATGTTTAAATTCAGACAAAATTAATAGCCAATACAGGTGTGTCACAGACTGTTGAGTTTCTATCTGCCCCTGTGTGCAGGCGTTTGTTAGGGAGGAGGTAGGGGTTGGTCAAGTAGCCTGCTGCTGTTGTTGATGGTAGAAAGATGCGTCAGAGTGGAAACAGGCATGGAGAGGAGAGAGAGGACAGGGGTGTGGATTTGGCGCCCTTTTAGATAGGTTTACAAGGGCAGAGGATTTGGCGCCCTTTTAGATAGGTTTACAAGGGCAGAGGATTTGGCGCCCTTTTAGATAGGTTTACAGGGGCAGAGGATTTGGCGCCCTTTTAGATAGGTTTATAAGGGCAGAGGATTAGGTTTATATGGGCAGAGGATTTGGCGCCCTTTTAGATAGGTTTACAAGGGCAGAGGATTTGGCGCCCTTTTAGATAGGTTTACAAGGGCAGAGGATTTGGCGCCCTTTTAGATAGGTTTATAAGGGCAGAGGATTAGGTTTAATGGGCAGAGGATTTGGCGCCCTTTTAGATAGGTTTATAAGGGCAGAGGATTAGGTTTACAAGGGCAGAGGATTTGGCGCCCTTTTAGATAGGTTTACAAGGGCAGAGGATTTGGCGCCCTTTTAGATAGGTTTATAAGGGCAGAGGATTTGGCGCCCTTTTAGATAGGTTTACAAGGGCAGAGGATTTGCGCCCTTTTAGATAGGTTTATAAGGGCAGAGGATTAGGTTTTATACGGGCAGAGGATTTGGCGCCCTTTTAGATAGGTTTATAAGGGCAGAGGATTTGGCGCTCTTTTAGATAGGTTTATAAGGGCAGAGCAGGAGGCAAGGAAAGCTTTTCTATACAGGGGCAGCTTTGTGTTGCTGCAGCATCGTTCTGATTGGTGTTAGTTCAGTGCACCAGCATCTGCCTCAGGCCTGCACAGTCTTGTGGTGCCAGTTTTAGGACAGCTGTCCTTCGCCTTTCCTTCCTTAAACATCAGGGTAGGGAGGGGCACAGACCAGCCCGTTTTGTAAAGTCTTTTCTCGGGAGGAATGGCGTCACCATAAGTGTGGCGCCACTCCTATCAAAGATGGTGGTAGGGTGGGTATGCATACAGTACCGCACCCCCTTGGTGCCGTGGGCTGTGCTGCTGTGCAAAAAACGGGGGTAGTCCCGGGAGGGGACTCAAGCCGGCCGATTTTGTGGCATCTTTTCGAAAAAGGCGCCTTAGTCATTGGTAGGGGGTTCTGTATGCGCGCGCGTTCGCGTGCGCGCGCTCTTTTTGTATGTGCGTTTATTTGTGTGGGGGCATGTGGGGTAGTCTCTGCACTTTCCTAAGTTGCATCATAAGATTGTATATTATGATTATTAACATGAGTACCGCAGCGTTTTATGTCGGCGTTCGCGCGCTCGTATTTGTGGGGGCCTTTTCTTCTGTATGTGCATGTGGCGGAGTCCCTACACTTTCTTGTGGCGCATCACACTATTGTATATTCTGATTATTGACATTTTTTCCGGCTTTCCTTTCGCCAAACCTACTAGATTCAGGCCGGGCCGGGCTTCTCCTGAGGAATGGGGTCGCCACAAGTTCGGCGCCACGCATATCAAAGATGCTGGTAAGAGGTGTGTGCATACACCTCGGTTTATAGTCTCACCAGAAAGACTTTTAGGGGAAGTGGTATCATCACTGATGTTATCTCCAGAGCAAAAATCCTCTCGACCGGGAATCGAACGCGGGTCTCACATTGCAAGCGCAATGTTCTGACCACTAGACTATATTCCGCCCCCATGTGTTTGTGTGTGTGTGTGTGTGTGTGTTGTGTGTGTGTGTGTGTGTGTTGTGTGTGTGTGTGTGTGTGTGTGTGTGTGTGTGTGTGTGTGTGGTGTGTGTGTGTGTTGTGTGTGTGTGTGTGTGTGTGTGTGTGGTGTGTGTGTGTGTGTGGGTGGGGGGGGGGGGGGGGGTAATGGGTGTGTGTGCGCGCGTGCGTATGTATGTGTGTTTGTATGTGTGTGTGTTTTGTGCACGCACAGATGTGCGTGTATGTGTATGTACGTGCTTGCATGCGTGCATGCATGCGTGCGTGTGTGTGTACGTGTGCGTGCATGTGTGTGTATGTGTGTGTGTGTGCTGCGTGCGTGCGTATGTGAGACTGCTTCTGTATGTTTCTGTCTCTTTATGAGTTAGAATAATGTTTGCCGTGAATAGTGTTTTAGATTCTCTCTCTCTCTCTCTCTCTCTCTCTCTCTCTCTCTCTCTCTCTCTCTCTCTCTCTCTCTCTCTCTCTCTCTCTCTCTCTCTCTCTCTCTTTCACACACACACACACGCACGCACGCACCCACCACGCACAAACACACACAAACAAACTAAAAACCAAAGTGGAATGTGATAACAATGAAAGCTGTATTGTGGTACACACAAAGACATCTGACACATCAGCATTGAACTGAAATGAAGCCATAAGAAAGACTGTCATATATATATATATATATATATATATATATATATATATATATATATATATATATATATATATATATATATATATATAAAACTATGAAATGAAGCCATTACTAAAGACTGTCATAAATATTGAAGTGAAATGAAGCCATTAATAAAGACTGTCATATCTATATTAAACTGAAATGAAACCATTACTAAAGACAGTCATAAATATTGCAGTGAAATGAAGCCGTTAATAAAGACTGCTACATACTAAAGTGAACTGAAGCCATTAATAAAGATTGATACATATTGAAGTGAAATGAAACCATTACTAAAGACTGTCATACATATTGAAGTGAATTGAAGCCATTGATAAAGATTGAACATTTTGAGAAACAATATGTGTAAGCATATAGTCTTCAAACCTGGTTTACACACACAACAAAGATCTTTGGATTCAGTTTTAGTAAGGTAAGGTGCCAGCCTAGAAAGTGAAAAGTCAGGGTCGGAAGTGTGCGGGTGGTTTGAACCCTGTTTGGCCCCAAACCTTTCCCCTCCAGTAGACCATGAGTTGTGGTCTGGCTGTTATTAGTTCGGATGAGACGATTAAACGAGTTCCTGTATCTTACAAAAAATATCTAGTGTACGTAAAAGAACCCACGGCAACAAGAGAGTTGAACCTGGCAAAACTTATGTAGAAAAACCCACTCTGATAGGGAAATAAATAAAGTTGCAGACATGAAAAAGATAATGAGCGGCGCTGCTCTTGTGGCGACGCGCTTTTCTACTGGACAGCAGCCCGAATTTCACGCAGAGAAGTCTGTCGTGACTTGAAGTGATGTAAAGATAAAGTAAAAAGTCATAACGATCATAACAAGTTATTTATATACAATCATAATAACGGATTCACACAAAATCATGATAACAGATTTCATCATTTATGTCACTTCCTTTTGGGTGAGAATTATATGAAACCCTCCTTCCCGCCAATAACATTTAAATTTGGACAAGAGTGACCAAAGACAAGATTAGTATATCAAAAATTTATTACGCAAAAATCACCATTTAATCAAATATCAAAACAACAAAAATCGCTCACAAGCTACTAAAAAGACGCAATTTACTTGTAAACATCAGCTTCAAATCCAACAATAAAAATAGCCACAAATTATTCCAATATCTTCACAACACCACCCCAAGTCAAACCTCTGTGTCAGCATCAACACAGCATAATGTTCAAGCCTCTGCATCAATCCACACAGTTCAATGTTCCAGGTAAACCCTCTGGGTTTGATCCCCTGACTCATACGGACACCACATAATACTGGTGCATCCAGGCACACGGTTCATCATTTACTATGAACCAGATATGAAGAAGAAAAAAAATCAGATAAAAAAATAGGTAACACTGAAAACAGGTAAGGAGAAATAGCACCAATCTGGTGAGGAGGCTATACCAGACTTGTGCACATCACTAAGAATTGTTGGTGAAAGCAAACCACAGAATTACGTTGATAGGAAACCAACGAAAGACCAAATCGAAAGTGATGATATCAACTTACATACAAAAAGAATCCAACCCGATTCTGTCACCAGGCATATATATGTATACACAATGGAAGTGAATGGAAGAAAAAGAACATGGCTTACTCCATTAACAGTCCTCCTTCTTCACCCATCACTCCAATACAACACCGACCGTTATGTCACACAACTGGCGATGATCACCTCCTCCAAATGACAGAGTCCTCCACACACACACACACACACACACACACACACACACACACACACACACACACACACACACACACACAACCACCACCACCACCACTACCACCACTGTATGTTCTAAAACAGGACTCACAGTGACAGACCACAGTGCTGTGACAAAGTCCAGGAGCACAACACAGGGGAAGAGACTTCAAGTCGTGGGAAGTATCAGTCCCAAAGAAGAAGCGTGGATCCAAAGGAACAGGATTCCACATCCTAAAACTGTCACCACAGGTGAAGGTAAAGTTCCAATGACACAACGTCAGTCACAAATAACGTTCATTCAGAGGAACAGGATTCCACATCCTAAAACTGTCACCACAGGTGAAGGTTAAAGTTCCAATGACACAACGTCAGTCACAAGTAACGTTCATTCAGAGGAACAGGATTCCACATCCTAAAACTGTCACCACAGGTGAAGGTAAAGTTCCAATGACACAACATCAGTCACAAAAAACGTTCATTCAGAGGAACAGGTTTCTCTTTTGTTTTTCAGTCCTAACCAGTCAGATATTCTGTCACAATCAGAATCCCCCAGTAACACAAGTACACCAACTGTGACTGCACCCACAAAAGAATAGTATCAACCAATCATAAATCATTGGATTATTCATTAATCAATCAATTAATAAATGAATCAATCGATCAATCAATCAATCAATCAATCAATCAACCGATCAATCAAAGGTATCCAAGAAACTTGATCAAACACACCAGCTTAAGGCTGGTTTAAAATGTTAAAAGTTCATTTTAGATCTGCAATACAGTTTAATTTAGATCTAAGGCGTTTTTATTTTAAGAGAGAGAGAGAGAGAGAGAGAGAGAGAGAGAGAGGAGAGAGAGAGAGAGAGAGAGAGAGAGAGAGAGAATTGAATTGAATTGAATTGAATTGAATAAATTTTATTTAAAGAGGGTAATGGCATAAGCAAACATGCTTTTTTACAACCAGCCCTCTGGGCATAAAAGAACACAAATAACCAACAATCAAGAAAACCAACCTCTCAACCAAACAATGAACAATTTCTTTTTTGAAGAATACGGGGGAAAATCAAAACAAAGAATATATTAGGAATACAAATTTAAATACCAGACAGGAGAGTATATGGGGAGAGAGAGAGAGAGAGAGGAGAGAGAGAGAGAGAGAGAGAGAGAGAGAGAGAGAGAGAGAGAGAGAGAGAGAGAGAGAGAGAGAGGAGAGAGAGAGAGCATAATTTTGCAAATATTAACATTTCCATATCAAAAAATAATAATAATATAAAAAAAAAATTTAAAGCATCCGAGCATCTAGTCATGTAAATAATCATATTATTAGCAACAAGAACAATGATGATGATGATAATTATAACACAAACTATGATGAGGGTGACAAAAAGACGCTAATGAGGATGATGGTGTTGAGGATGAGGATGACGATGATGGTGATGATGATGATAATGATGGTGATGATATGAACAACGACTACGACAAACGGTAAGATACATGCTGAGTGACAATAATAGTGTTGATAATAGATCAGTTCAATACGTGTTTGTGTTCAATACATGTTTGGAGAAAGGAATGTTAAATCAGAGAGACTCATTAAGTAATTAAACATGTTGGTTTTAAATCTAGAATAATTAGATTCACATTTTAGGAGCTCTGGAATATTATTCCATAGCCATCCTCCAGAGTACATAAGGCTAGACTTATAAAGATTAATTGTTGTGAAAGGAACATTTATTTTGTGCGAATGTCGATAACTATTATAAGTAAACATATTCCTAAGAGAATGTGGAGTCTTACCATGGAGTATTTTATACATGAGAATGCCTTTATTGTAAATTAACTTGGCTGGGAGGGGAAGTATATTTGCTTGTTTATAGTCAAAGTCTGTTAGAGTAGATGCCTTGTTAATGACAATTTTAATGGCTCTTTTGTGAACGCTAAGCAAATGTTTAAGTACATTTTTACTCGGTAGATCCCAGAGTGTAGATGCATAATCAATGTGAGATTGTATATATGCATAAAAGAATAGTTTCCTAGCATGTAAGTTTAAAAAGTTCTTTATTTTTCTAAACTGATACAGTTTTGATGCTATATTTCTAGACATTTTTTCTAAGTGTTTCGACCATGTGAGGTTATTATCTATTGTTACACCTAAAACTTTATGATTCGTTACTTCATCGACTTTCACATTAGAAATATACAGAGAGGGTAAAGACTGGGTGAGGTTTTGACGCTTTTGTCTATTGGTAATCAACATAAATTTAGTTTTATTGGGATGTAGAGACATGTGGTTTAAGTGTGTCCACTGAATAAGGTTATTGATACTTTTTTGCATTGTATGATAAACCTCACGCGCATCAGAGTTCGTTGTTTCAAGGGTGGTGTCATCAGCAAACATGTCGCATTGAGTACCTATGGATAAAGGAAGATCATTAATGTAAAGTAGAAAAAGTAGGGGACCCAAAACTGAACCCTGAGGCACACCATAAGTGTTTGGGAGAAAATCAGAGATAGATCCATTTAAAGATACTTTCTGTTGTCTATCAGAAAGGAAAGAGGAGATCAACTCAAGAGTACTACGGGATAATTTGTAAAGTGCTAATTTTTTAAGAAGAAGTTTGTGATTTATAACATCAAATGCCTTTGCAAAATCAACAAACAGTATTCCAGTAAATTGCTTTCTATTTATATTTAATAGCCAGCGATCAACCAGCTTTGTTAAAGCTGTGTGACAGGAATGATATTCTCTAAATCCAGACTGGTTGGGGTGTATGAGATCATGTTGATTTAAGTGAGAAAGAAGACACTTATAAATATGTTGCTCCAGAGGCTTAGAAAGAACAGATAAAATAGAAATTGGTCTGTAGTTGGATGGATCGGTCTTGTTTCCAGATTTATATATGGGAATAATTTTTGCTTGTTTAAAACCTTTAGGGAAATACTTTTTATCAATGCAAAGATTATAAACATATGTAAGAGTTTCTGCTATGATTGGTGCTGAAAGCTTAAGAATTTTTGCATCAATTCCATCAATGCCACGGGTGCTTGTCTGTTTGAGCTTTCTTAAAGCAGTGTAAACTTCTTGAACGCATAGGGGTTGTATTTTCGCAAAAAGGCGAATATTTTTGTCTTTACAATACTTTTGCAGTTCATGTAAATTATTTTCTTTCGAGTAGTCATTTTGAATTACTTGTTTTGCTACAGTTGAAAAATGGTAGTTTAGTTTGTCAGCTGATATATCATTTTGCGTACTGGTTGAACTGTTGACATTTTTATTTGTTAATTGATGCATGGCTTTCCAGATTAGTCTACCATTGTTCTTCTTGCTCAGTGCATTTAGAAAATATTTCTTTTTTTCTGTTCGAATGAGGGAAACTACTTTATTTCTCTGCCTTTTATAATTTTCATGGGAGCTATGTTTCAGCAAATAATCTCTATGGTAAATGGCTTTCTGTATTTCATCTGTCAGCCATGGAGGTTTTATCCTATATTGAACTCTCTTCGTTTGCAGTGGAGTATGTTTGTTGTATATGCCATAAAAAATCTTGTACCATACTTCTAATGCCATATCAGGGTCTGTATACTGATATACGCTATTAAGAGAAGAATGTGTAAGATCATAAATAAACTTTTCACTATCGAATTTTGAAAAATTTCGAAACACGATAGTTTTATGATTTAACTTTGGTATTTTTGTGCCTTTTTTTGACCATGTAAAACAAATCGGATAATGATCGCTGCAACCACACTCAGGGACAGATGTTTCAATAATAGTCTTAGGATCAGATACATATAAATGGTCAATAAGAGTTGTAGAGACACTAGTTACTCGCGTTGGTGATTGTATTAACTGTGTTAGTCCATAAGATTTATACGTTAGATTCCAATGCTTATTGTCTTTTAGTAAATCTATATTGAAGTCTCCTAATACAATGATATCTTTACATTGAGTGTATGCGTGGTCCATCATTGAAATAAAACGATCGTTCCAATCAATTCTTTCCGATGGATTTCTGTATAGTAAACAGATTAGAAATGGCTTGGTAAATTTTATTTGAATTTCGACCCAGAGTGCTTCTACGTTATGTTGCTCTAAGGTATCTATTCTTTTGAATCTCAGTGACTCATGCATATAAAGGAGTAAACCGGTTTCCTTGTTTTGTAATGGATCCTTGCGAACTGCAATGTAACCAGGGAATGATATATCACTATCGGAAATCTGGGAGGAAAGACGAGATTCTGAAAATCCAAATACATGAAAACTCTTTCCTGAATTTGTCAAAATAGAAGATATCTCAGTTAATTTGTTTATCATATGATTTATATTTAAATGACCTACTCTGAGTCCCTCTTCCTTTAGCCAGGAATTATTGCTGTCTGACATTGTGATACAGCATTAAAGAAGAAACATGATAAAGGACCAATTTAGTTATGGTTTATAATCTGTTGAGAACCTTAGAAATGTATGCGAATTTGGTATTTTGAAGAAAACACAAAAAATGCACTCGCTTACACTGATCCC
Source organism: Stramonita haemastoma (assembly GCA_030674155.1). Taxonomy (NCBI): domain Eukaryota; kingdom Metazoa; phylum Mollusca; class Gastropoda; order Neogastropoda; family Muricidae; genus Stramonita; species Stramonita haemastoma. The sequence continues at coordinate 46,346 of JASPKP010000075.1, forward strand.
AAGGGATAACGTGAATCACAAAAAGGAAAAAATAAAAATCAATGTGAAAAGTCTTCAGCAAAGAAATATGAATAACAAGTGACCAAAGTAATGATATGTAGTTGCAGGATAAAACTGAAATGATCAACTACTCAATACACAATGCACAAAAGCTCAGATTTTCAATGTACACTCACAAAAAGACACAAAGGTGAACCACACTCACAATCGGTGCCAACTAGGAAAGGCCCAAAAAGAATTAATTCCCAATCTCACTCAAACAAACAAAAAACCTCACACACAACAACAACAAATAAACAAAATAAACACTGAAAAGAAACAAAGTAAAAACCAACAACAAAAGCTACAGCTTACTGCTAAAGGCAAATTATCAAGTTTTTTCCCTAAGAGATGAAAGAAAAGAAAAAGCAAATTAACACAATGATCCCAAAATTTGTAATTCAAGGTCACAGTAAGTCACAAGTTCACTTTTCCAAGGACAATAACTATATTATCTACCACCGTCAGTAATCATTGACTAGTGCCCAGCCCGGTATATCATCCATGCATACCATGCATCACATACTTATGCCTAGGAGTCTTCAGGAGATTCCCAGAGGGAAAATACATCCAAATACTCACATGCATGCACCCACCCACACACCCACCCACACTCACACACACACACACACACACACACACACACAATCTCTGACATTACCCTCAGGCTAACATGGAGTACTAAACAGATGGTTTAAAAATCATGTTTACATTGGACAATTTGACATGGATAGTGAGGATGGCTGTTGATACAACAACTGGGATGCCATGGCCAGTAAATCAACAGCAAAAGGATGTATGTATCTGTGACTGGCAGAAAAGTCTGGAGGCATAGAAACAGTCTGATTAGTTGCTTGCTGAAGTTTAGGGGCTACATGAGAAGTGTGTCTGTAATGACCTCTGTCATGTCTGAATTGGTGAGGAAAGGGCAGATTTGTTGCTGTTGGGCAGACATTATGGGAGAAAGCATCTCTGGGATGACTACTGTCCTGAGTGGAATGGGGAGGTAGGGGCATGGGTGCTTTCCTTCCATTGATATCATGAGGAAAACCATCAACAGTTGACGGTATATGTGAAGACCTGAAGTTTGTCCGTCCAGGATGTGAATTAAGATTGGGGTAATGAAGAAGAGATGATGGGGGTGGGCAGTTCCGGGTGTTGTGAGAAGTGTCAGCCTGGGGATCATGGTAGTGAGGTTCCATCAGATCTGCACCATTGTAGGTAGTTGGTACAGTTCTTCTTTCAAAGTTGGAACCAGAATGGAATTTCCTTGTGAAGTTTAGTTCATGGGGCATAGTGTTGTTCCTTGGCTTTTTTACATTGGACAATGAGGACTGCGGCATACCTACTTCAATGTTTTGCTGCTGATCTTGCTGAATTGACCAAGGTGCCTTTATGTTGGTGGCAAGTCTTGCGGTTCCCTTAGCACTTGGATGGACTAAATCTTGGTAGAGGGCAAGCCGAGGGGCACCTGCTGGGGTTGTGAAAGTAGTGGTGTGGTCAATGAACTTCATTTCTAATTGTTCACAGGTGGTCTGGAGGTTGCTGTTAGAGGGACGGATGGCGTTGTTGAGATGATGTCGGCCTCTGGCAGGGATGATGGAGCTGAATGCTAACTTGGCCCCTGGGAAGACATCCTGGCAGCGGCGTATCAGTTTGGTCCATTCTTCTGTTTGAACAGGTCCTGAAGAGCAGGAGTTAACACCAATATGGACAACAACATATTTGATGTCTGGGAAAGTTTGTTTGGAATTGAGCCAAACAGACAAGTCATTGACAGTTAGCCCTGGAACACAGATCTTGAACACTTCCTTGTTGCGGGGGAACAGTCTTCTTGGATTCACAAATCGAAGTATAGAATCGCCCATGAGAAGGATTGTTGTTTGATTGGGAACAGACAATTGGTCTAAAACATCACTTGGGGATGTTTTGAGTGGTGCCAGGGGCAATCTGGAGCCTGGAGACCAATCTGGGACTTCCCTTTGCACATGTCTGGTTTCTCTTTTGCTCATTTCCTCTGTGTCTTCAAGAACAGAATAGGTATTTGAAGTGGAAATGGAGTATTGTGGTCTTTCAACTTGTTTATCTTCACAAGGTTCATTTCTGGTATGAGCTGCAGGATGGCTTTTGACTTGAGAGTGTGGACCCTCTGAAGGAGAAAGAGTACCATTGGGATGGTCTTTGGTGACAGCTATATCAGGGCCATGATGTTGGCCCTGAGGTTCCGGGTCTTCAGTGTAGGAAACTGGACAGGTAGTACTGGTTGTCTCAGCAAAAGGTGTTTGCGTTGCTTCATTTTTTGTTGGTTTTGGTTTGTGGATGTTTTTGAACTCAGAACGCATTGATCCCAGTTGAGATTTTAGAGAAACTAGACCTTTTTCCAAAGATCCACTCTTCTGATTAAGGTCTGCAATGTCCGATGTGAGTTCCTTTACTTCAGTGTCAAATACTTCTAGTTTGTCTCTGCACTGCACTCGTATTTCGTTTTTGACACACACTTTAAAATCCTCCATAAGTGTTGTCATTTTGCTTTCGAGTTCCATCTGTATGTCATGGATGTGTTCAATATCCTGTTTCATGCGTTGCCATTGTGGTGAGACCAAAGGTGATCTGCTTGATGGAGAGGAAACTGTACCTCTTTGGGGGAAAAGCAGCGTTCGTCTACGTAACCTACTCTTCTTCTTTCTCTTTTGTTTAGGGGTACCTATGCCCTTGTCAGATGACCTTGATTGGTTTGTGGCATAGGATTGCTGGTGATGTGGACATTGAGTTTGATCCATGGATGGTGAAGCCATATCAACAGAAGTTCCATTCTCTGTGTCAATCAGTGGGGTTGGGGGGAAAATAGTCACTGTACATTTGGCTATGGTATCTGATAGCATGTCTTCACACAGCAAGGATGAGGACAACTGCCGGGAAGGTGCAGCATTCTCAGCAGACAGACGTGCAGGGGAAGTGGGCAGTTGAATGGCTGGTGTCTTTAGGCAAGGTGTTCCTTGAAAATTTGAAATGAATGCAATCGGCGTTTGGTGCAAGGACTTCAGAAGTTGTTCAATGTCTTGATTTTCCATGAACGTTGAGACGAACTTTTTGAGTACTTCACATTCCAAGTTGTCCCAGTTCAAGCACTCTCTGCCCTGACAGAGGAGGGTGCCACCGGAGTCATGGGTAAAAAACAAAGAAACTGTTACACACTTGACAGAGTCACACAGGAGTCTGAATTTTGTTTGGGCAAGAGTGGCTGGAAGAGACCCACAGATAAAGCTGTCAGTGGTAGTGATGACAGAACCTTTAGCGTCATAGTCTCTTATTGTAAATGTGATGCTTGGTTCACAGATTGCAGAGTATCGATAGAGTAGGCAGTTTCTCCATATGATGAGTTCATCTCGGGAACAGAAAAATCGCTCCTGAATTTTGTCTCTAGTGGGTAGAAGCTTTTTAGAATTTGTGATGTCTGAAGTAGCTTCTGTCATGATGGGAAGAAAAGAGGAGTGAAAACACAAACCAGAGGAAAAAACAAAAAAACAAAAACAAAAAACAAAAAACAACAACAAAAAAAACTCTTATGTTAGACAAGAAACATTCATCACCGGGCTGCTTGGCATGTTAACGCCAA
>JASPKP010000075.1:55000-82500 GCA_030674155.1 Stramonita haemastoma
CTTGAGCATTTTGAAAATTGTCAGTAAACAGCCACGGGGCCAAGATATCTTTACCTTGTTGCATCTTTCAACATCTTTAGTTCCTTCGAAATTAACTTCTGCCCAGGAAGTTTTTTTTAGTGCCCCAAAATATCTTTTGAAAAAACTCCAAAGCATAGACTGCAGGGCATATAAACTTGCTCTAGGCCTACCTATCCATGCTTCATGTTTAAAAACATACAGTATGTCAGGGGTTTTTACCACTGGAAGATTATAGGAGTGTTGCTTGTAGTAAGTTTTGGTTACGAAGTTTGTCTGTTCAAAACGATTTGAAATCTTTGAATAATCTTAAGTCTGATAACGATTTTCCTAAGAGAGCAAGATCTATATCATAACATACCACCTTGAGAACATACACATCAAAGGTTTTTACAAACTGTGGGTTAGATCCAACAGGAAATGTAGCACAACGGGATGCACTGCCCCCCATTCCCTTCTGGGAGTTAGATAGAGCAATCTTTGATATCAATTACATTGATATAGCGAAAAAGGACAATATAAATTTAGTATCTTCTCATGCCAAGGTTCATTTGGAAGACAACTATCCTAATCATTTAAAAGTGTTCACAGATGGCTCAGTATTAAACAATAACGCTGGTGCTGCTTATATTATACCAGATCTAAAATCCGAAAACCAATTTCATCTTGGTGAAGGTATATCAATATTTATAGCGGAACTAGTCGCAATATTGATGGGTCTGCGTTTTTTCGTCAGTTTTTCTAAATCCATTTTTCAAATTCTTTTTGTGTAGACTCTAAATCAGTAATTTATGCCATTAGTTCTTTGCAAACAAAAGTTAGATCTGAAGTTGTCATTGACATTTGCCATTTGATTCAGCTTTTATCTTTAAAAGGCTCAGAATTAACTTTCTGTTGGATTCCATCTCACAGTGGATTTTACTACAATGAAAAAGTTGACATCCTAGCGAAAAAAAAGAGCAAAGGGTTCATCAGAGGTGACATAATTAGTACTCCCATTTTCACTACAAGAGTGTTATCATTTCATAATAAAATCACAACGAAATTTATTTCATTGTGAGGAAAGAAGGCTTGGCTGTCTAGATGCACACAAAGAACTACGGAAATCCGAGTCTTTTGTTAAAACACGAGAACGTTATATATATTGTTCAAAGCAGATTGTTTCCTTAGCTTGTTGATGGAAATTGAATTGCTTCAAGACAAAATATGCTGGAAATGCATTTTGCATGTGCGGTAATAATATAACGGTAGATCATATATTAACATGCTGCAGTTTAAAAAGGCACGTATTCCCGTTTTGATAGCATCTTCTCCATCAGCTATATTCAACATTCTGCCACTTATTTATGACTTTTTTTAAATCGCTGATGCATAGTCCAGTTTGGTTAGTTATTGTGATTGCTTTGGATTTGAAAGACACTCTAAACCAGTTTCTTTTTTCTTTCTTGTTGCACTTTTGGGGATTCCAATAGGTCTCCTGTTCACAGGATTTTTTGTTATACCTATTGTTTATTTTGCTTGTTTCTTGGGGAAGGGAGAGGGGGATGATTATGTTCATAACTGGCTTCTGGTTGCTGTTGTTGGGAATTCTCGTTCTTGTTTTGGGGGGTTGGGTGGTCTTTTATTTATGTTTGATTTTTTTTCTTTTTTGTGTGTTGTTGTTGGGGGTGGGGTGGGGTAGCTTTTTTATTATTATTTTTTTAAAATAAATTTTTGTTGTTATTGTTGGTGGTGTTTCTCTTTTTTGGCGGGGGGGGGGGGGGGGGGGGGGGGGGGGAGGGAGGCTACTTACGACTTTTTTTCTCAGGTGAAATCGCCTCACAGTTTTTTCGTTGGAATTACTGTTTTTGTTAGGGATTGTTAGAACTGCATTTTCCTATTTGTTCATTGTAGTTTAGTAGGTAAGTAACGTTAAGGTTGTTTTTTGTTTATCAATCCACATGTAGGCCCTATTGATCCCCTGAATTTCCATCTTCCATACATTACCAACTACACTCTCTCCCCTGACATTCACACACCCTTCCCCCTCTGTCTTTTTCTGTATCTGTCTCTCTCTCCCTCATTTCCGTCTAATATCACAATTTGTGAAAAGACGTCAAAAGAAATTGAACACCACACACACACACACACACACACACACACACACACACACACACACACACACACACACACACACACAGAGTAGTAAAATCAGTAAACCAGCCAGAGAACAGAACTGACCTGATATCTCCAAACTCATCCACAATGACGGAGAAGGGGCCCTGGCCCATCTGCTGCTGGAGTCTCCTCACTTCTGCCTCAGCATCAAAATCCTCCTCAGCCACATGGAGGTTACAGCAGTAGCGATCAATGGCGGCTGCTGGCCCCGCCGTCCTCACCAGCTGTTCCTGCAGCAACCGGCTCACGGCACGACTCTGTACGCTACCGCTCACCAGCACCACCCGCCGGCCTTGCTGGAGCCACAGCAGGGCCTTGAGGTAGAGGCATACCGTCTTCCCCGTCCCTGGAGGACCATGCAGGAAGAGGTATTGTGCCTCCGGCTGTCTGCTCAGCAAGGTCACCTGGGTGGGCGTCAGCACCAGCGACGAGTAGCGGAGTCCCGTCTCCGCCACAGCCTGCCCCTGGGACCTCAGCACCTTTCGTGGGGGGCCGGCTGTGGGGACGTCCACTGTGGTGGCCGGGCCACAGAACCTGACCACACAGATACACAGGTCATAGAGCCACAGGTCTGTCTGTTGTCTGTCTGTATCTGACCACACAGATACACAGGTCATAGAGCCACATGTCTGTATCTGACCACACAGATAATCAGTTCATAGAGCCACAGGTCTATCTGTTGTCTGTCTGTATCTGTCTGTCTGCTCTCCCATTCCTCACTCTCTCTTTAGCTTTGTGTCAGCAGGTCCGTGTATTGTTGTTATCTCCAACTTTACGTCTGTTCATTTCTAGTAATATTAGACGAAAAAAAGTCTTATTCAAAACGTGTGTAACCCCCCCCCCCCCCCCCCTCAAAGAAACCTGACAATGCAAAAACAATAATAAAAAAACACATAAAAACATCTCATTAACGTTAATGCAACTATAACAAATATCCCATGGGACTGTAACAGAAACCTTTCTTGTATTTTTTGTATTCTGTACCACTTTATGTCACAGCAGATTTCTCGTCGTGAAATTCGGGCCGCTCTCCCCGGGGAGAGCGCGTCGCCACAAGTGCAGCGCCTACCCTTTGTTTTTCTCCCATGTAGGCAACTGTATTAACTGTTTTCCCTATCAGAGTGGCTTTTTTCTACAGTTTTTTTCCAGGGTCAACCCCTTTGTTGCCATGGGTTCTTTTGCGTGCGCTAAATAGTAATGTGTAACACACGGGACATCGGTTAATCATCTCATCCGAAAGACTAGCGCCCAGACAACCACTCAGGGTCTAATGGATGGGGAAAAAAGTTGGGGGCCCAAACGGGATACAAACCACCGCACACTCTGACCCGGACTTTTTGCTTTCTAGCAAGGCGCGTTACCCCTAGACCACCTAGACTACCGATCCATCACACTTTCAAATGCCAATTTAAAATTATTGGATATACTGCTGAGGGAGTTTTCAGAAAAATGGGGCATGAAAGACTTTACTCTCTTGCAGTCACAAAATCATCACAAAATTCTGTAAAAATGTAAGATGTCTATGTGGAGATCATATTTCCAATACTCATATCATATTTGAGTGTCCTTTTTAAAAAAACCCAAACCTTTTACCTACATTTTCTAAGCTGTCTCTTGAAAATGTATTTGAGAATTCAAAGTTAGCCTTTGCCGTTGCTAGATGTTTTCTTCACAGTCCACTTGAATATTTGTTGTAGTATTTTTTATATTTAAATTGTTATTTCATGTTCACAGTTTGTGGGGTTTAAACTTTGCTCATGTTTCAGATAACTTCCTTTTTTATCATTATACATTGTTTCTAGTCTTAAGGCACAAAAACACCAACAGACGTCCATTATGCTTGTTTATTCTCTTTCTAGCCTCTACTTTCCTTTCTTGGTCTTCCACAACAATTCCTATCGTCTTCGTCCATTTTTTTTTTTATTCCTTTATATCGAGGATAATGGAACAAGCTCTGATGTGCTTTTTTACAAACAGATCAGTGGATATAGATCTAGCATTCCAGTGCATGACGGAAAACGCGCTTTGTTGTTTGGCAGGCATACTATAGATCTGGTACAATGCTATTAGCTAACTAATTAAAAACTAAAACAAACCCAACACAGATAAAGATTTTTACCGACAAAAAAATAATAAACAACTTTAAAGTGACTAAACAATGTTAACAACTTAAGACAAACTACTCATTCAAGAATGTTCACACTGGATTAAGTAAGACAGCTACTACAGATGTGAGCAAAGAATAACATTACAGCTAGTGCACGGCAAGTTGATGTACATGACGTAACAATCCGAGTTTCTCAATACATTGTATGTGTGATTGTGTGTGTGATTGTGTGTGGTGTGTGTGTGTGTGTGTGTGTGTGTGTGTGTGTGTGTGTGTGTGTGTGTGTGCGCGTAAGATTTTTTTTTATGTATTCTTCTATATCAAGGATAATCATGAATATAAGCACTCATGTGCTTTTTTTTTTACATCTAGTCCCCGTGTGCATACAACTTTGTAAATATTTTCATCTTTTCTCACAGGCACACTATGGCCTACTCTTACAAAAAGTGGAACAGAATTTAACGTGTGCACAAGATGCATTGCGTGCGTTCGCACACGGGGCCTCGGTTTATAGTCTCATGTGAAGGACTTTTGGGGAGAGTGGAGTCAGCACTGATGTTAACTCCAGGGGAAAACCTCCCGTACGGGAATCGAAATCGAAATCGGTTGGTCAAATTGCGAGCCCGTGTGTGATTGTGTTTGTATGTGTCTGATTGTGTGATTGTGTGTGTGGTGTGTGTGTGTGTGTGTGTGTGTGTGTGTGTGTGTGTGTGTGTGTGTGTGTGTGTGTGTGTGTGTGAGTGTATGTGTAAGTGTGTGTGTGTGTGTGTGTGTGTGTGTGTGTGTGTGTGTGTGTGTGTGTGTGTGTGTGTGTGTGTGGACTCAACTAAAAGACTGAAGATAAAACACATCCTGAGATAACAGAGAACATGTTCAGCGTGACACAACAAGAATGAAATAGACTACAGGAACAGCTAACAACAATCAAAGGTAGATCCTAACTTGACTATCATGAAGACCGACAGAAAAATTGTCAAGAATCTAAAAGTCATTCAAAAAGTGCTCTAGAAAAAAAGGGGCTGTTTGAAGGATGGCAATGGCCCATTTTTTTTCTAAAACTGAGCACCCCGCGAATGGGCAGTGCTGCAGTAAATGATCCACTGGAATTTGTACACGGCATAAGAATTAAATATGTTGCAATATTTCGTGCGGAGAGCATTTAAACAAAAATGATATATTAAGCTGATGATGTGTCTAGGACTTGGAAGACAAAATTATCAAACAAGAGGGTATTGGTCTTACTTGCAGTAGCACTTTTTATGCTGTTATTGAAATATTGACAATTTGAACTCTTGAGAGAATCTTGGAATGGATCAGAAGATAGATTATTCTCTATGAGACTGTGACACTCCTGGAGATCTGATGGAATGGAAGACTGATAGCACTGTCAGAATTGTGAGCTGCTTTTCTGGCAGCTTCATCCCCCTTTCATTGGCAATGACCCCACAGTGTGAAGGCAGAGGCAACGTGGCTACAGGCTACTTTGTTTTGACCCTGCACAAACCGGCCAGCTGTGCATGGTTACATCAGGGTTGGGGGAAAATGGGAGTTTCTGTAAATCCTACTTAGTCATCTGATAACAGAGGGATGTGACAGCAACATCCTGCTTAATATGGGAACTATGCTGGGAGACAGACATTTCTAGACTTTCATTTCCATCTGCGTTGGCACAGAAAGAAGACAGCAAGTCAAGTTTAAAATGAAGGATTTTGAATACGTAGTTTGTTTTTGATTTTTTAAGTTCATCATTCAAGCAAAACTGGAAATATGATAATAGTTATTGTTAGAGTGGGCACTTTGCGCAGAAGAACGTTTGAATTAATGTCATTTCGACAAAATTAATTGTCGGCTGATAATGTGATCATGTTGGAAATAGTTAACGGTTTAGATAGAAGCCTTGTTGGCAAAGCTTTGTATTTTATTCTAGGTGTAGTTTGACTTGTTCAGCTCCCCCTCCCTGATAAATGCATTATGGGTTTGCAATTGGGCTGAAAAAACTGACAAGACTGACTGAAATTCATCACCCAGACGTGTCAGTCCTGCAACTAAATCTATCAGTTACGGCGGTTCTGTGCAGTTCGCATATAGTATCTGTTCCTACTGACGCCACATCCAGCTGGTAACATCTTCATTCATTCTCGACTGCACTACTGTATTTCACTGCTGGCTGGTCTACCTAGTACCTTCCTGTCCACTCCCTTCAACGTATCTCAAAATCTGAGCTCGGACTTGTCCTAGAAAGAAGAATCTGTTACACATATAAATCCTATCTTGCGATATATGCAACTAGTACTGTACTGTCGCATAAAGATGGAATGGTACAATGATACAATGATACCCTCTGCTACTAATATGTTTACACATGACTGCACCTTCTTTATCTCTGTGACTGTCTTCACTGTACTCTCCTTTTCGTTCCTACGTTCTGCTGCAGATATATGTTACTTAATATACCCAAGGTTCAAAACAGTCCAGTGTCGGCCGTCGTTCTTTCACTATTTTCTGGTCCATCTTTCTGGATTGACCTCTCTCTGTCACCTTCGCCAATCCCTTTGTTTGTTACTTTCAAATCCAATCTAAAGGACTCATCTTTTTTCCTACCTAGATCTTCCTCCATCAATCACACACTCATTCTGTCCCTATTTTTCAGGCAGTCTCCTCCATCTCATCCACTATGGCGTTATCGGGTGTGGATGGGGTGTGGATGTGTTGTAGGGGCTGCTGTGGGTATGTTGGAAGTGGTTATGTGTTTATGTTTTCGGTTTGCTAAAATATGTAATTTGTTAATTCATTTGCTGAATGGTTTGCATTTTACGTGTTGTAACTGACTTCAATGCAAGCGCAGGTGATTGGGATGTTGATAGTTGATCGTCGAACTTATCCGTCCATTTTTGGGACGCTCTTCTTTCGACGGCCCCGCCTCGTGGGCTTGGAGGTTTCCGACGGGGGGGTGGGCGGACTGGGGCGGACTCGCGCGCCCCGGGTCCCGTTCGAGATTTCGTGGTGATTTTCCCCCCCCCTTTTCCCCCACCCCCCCATATTTTTCTCCCCCCCCCCCCCCCCCCCCCCCCCCCCCCCCCCCCCCCTCACCCCCCCCCCCCCCCCCCCCCCCCCCCCCCCCCACCCCCCCCACCCCAAACAAAAACCCCCCCCCCCCCCCCCCCCCCCCCCCCCCCCCCCAAAAAACCCCCCCCCCCCCCCCCAACACCCCACCCCAACCCAACCCCCCCAACCACCCCCCCCCAACCAACCCCCCCCCCCCCCCCCCCCCCCCCCCCCCCCCCCCCCCCCCCCCCCCCCCCCCCCCCCCCCCCCCCCCCCCCCCAACCCACAACAAACCACCCCCCCCCCCCCCCCCCCCCCCCCCCCCCCCAAACCACACCCCCCAAACACAAACCACAAAAACCCCCAAACCCCCAACAAAAACCACACCCCCCACCCCAAAAAAAAAAAAAAAAAACAAACAACCCCACACAACCCACACCAAACCAAACCCCCCCATTACCCCCCCCCCAACCCCCACCCCAAAACCCCCCCCCCCCCCCCCCCCCCCCCCCCCCCCCCCCTCCCAAACCACCACACCCAACTCCTCTCACTCCTCTTTTCTCCCTCACTCCTCCACTTCCCAACTCCCCCCCCCCCCCAAACCCCCACAAACAATACACCACCCCACAACCAACACACCAATTCCCACACACCCCCCACCACATTCACAAACACACACAATACACCCCCACCCATCCCCCCCCCCCAAATCACCCCCCCCCCCCCCCCCCACAAACACACACCCAACCACCCCCCCCACACCACACACACCCCCAACCAACCAACACCACCACACCCACCACCCACTACCCCAACCCCACCACCCCCCCCCCCCAACTCACCCCCCCACACTCACTCGCCTCCGTTCCACACACACATAACACACACAACAGGACAAACACCCCAATACCCCCACCTAACCCCCACACCCCACCCCAACCTCACACAACACCACACACACACACCTCACACAACACACAAACACACACACCCACACCACACACACAACACAACACACACAAATTTTCCTGACCCCGTCAATGATTAGCCGATCTTATCTATAGTACAACAAGAGCTCTCACAACGGCAGGAACAAAAAAAATTCAACATGTGGGAAAATGATTTTTAAAACAAAACCCGCCGCGCCGTCTCGCAACAAAAATGCAAGAAAATTAAGGAAACAACATAATAAAAAATAAAAAAAATAGTAAGGGCTCATAGCTTGGTTTAGTTCCACCAGAGGATTATCGCAAATTGGAAAAAACGGCTCTTTTTCGTTCCAGGTAACTCCGCCCGCCCCCTGAATTAAAAAAATGGAGCTGTGAACGCGCGCCACACTCTCGCTCACCTCGCTCCCCCTCTCCGAGTCGCCTAAGTATATATCAATAGTAGACAGGGTTTACACTTACTAGATTTTGCTTCTCTTACAGCATATACTGTGCTCATAAACAAGATTAGATGCATCACTTTGTTCCAATCAGTGGCACAGTAAAGGCAACGAAATTGACATAAAACCCCATTTTGTCAATGTTCACTAATTTGCATAATAGCCATTTTTGCCATCTTGTAGCACAATAAAACTAGACCAGAAGAATTGTTATCAAATCATATATTCTTAATACCTATATCTTGGATAAAAGAGGTGATTTTTTTGTTATATGTAAGATAGTATCATTAGGAGTTATGCATTCTCCAAAAATGACAAAAAGCCAATTCGGACGATGAAAAAAGGCAGTTACCTCTACTACGTACCAACTAAAATGTACGTAACTTCCTACATTTTCTTGATGGATTTACATGGAATTTTTGTTACATGATTCCAAGCAGTCATACCGTGACCCATTTAATTTACCAAACAAAATTACTCTGATTTAATGAAAAGAATTTCAAAACCAATAAAATTCCTATTTTGATTGACAACAAGCAGGAATTTCAGTGCCATACACATCTACATTCAACATTACTTACACATTTCTTGATGAATTTCTTGATATTTTGTGTGTAAATTCAAGTGCGCGAAAACAGCAACCCATACATTAATTTTCAAAAGAATTGGGATGCATAAGAAAAGATTTCTGGAAATATACAAACAAACAGCATCCAACAGAATGTGAACACATACATTTATTGAGTTTCTATCTGCAAAGGAAAGTATCCCACTATCATAGCTGTGGCACAAAGCAATTACAAAACTTACAAAGAAATAGATAGTGTAAAGGAAAGGGACCACACCAAAGTGACAGGCAGAAAAAGCACTGAATTTCAATAACAAAAATGGTTCTTGCATGCCCTGTATTTCAAGTCAGATTTAATGTCCATCTGCCACTTTGCAGATTCAGCCATTTTTAGTTTCCATCTGGGAAACCTGTCTCCAAAAACAAAGCAAAAACTGATTTCTTCATGGAGATGAGATGTGGGCCAGACATATGTGTTGTTTGACAAAACTCAATTTCTTCATGAAGCTGAGGAGGGGCAGTGTTGGGAGTCCTTCACTTGCTTGAAGAGAACCAGTGATGGAAGTCATCTCATAATAACCTCCACCAGGTCTCCTGTCATTCAGATTCCACTAATGATCATTTCATTCCCAGGAAAATTTTCATCGCCCACTTCCAAAAAACAAAAAAAAACCCGAAAGAAGAAAAAAGTGATTTTAATTGTAATTGTCAGTTTAGTGGTAAGTATTTTTGTAGTGCCAGTGTGTTGTGTGTGTGTGTGTGTGTGTGTGTGTGAGTGTGTGGTGTGTGTGTGTGTGTGTGTGTCTGTGTGTGTGGTGTTTGTGTGTCTGTGTGTGTGTGTGTGTGTGTGTGTGTGTGTCTGTGTGTGTGTCTGTGTGTGTGTGATGTGTCTGTGCGTGTGTGTTGTTTGTGTGTGTGTGGTGTGTGTGTGTGTGTTGTGTGTGTGTGTGTGTGTGTGTGTGTGTGTACATAAATGAGAGAGAAGGCAAGGCAAAGGCAAATTCTTTTTATTCAAGGATGATGATGACTCCTGTGCATTTTGTAAATCCAGACCCACCCTTTTCAGGGATAAACATCAAGATGAAAAGATATACATCTAACTAAGCAACAACAACAATATTGATCCAATTACCAAGCAGTGCAGGAGAAGCCAGAGAGCGAGAGATACTCAGATAGTCGTTTGGTGTAAAGCAGTATGAATTTATCTTTATGATTATCATGAATGTTTTCACCTCCATTTAAAGTTCTACTGCCATTAAACGGTTGCGAAAAATGTTGCATTCTTGATTTCAGTTCACATGCTTTAGTGCACAATGCCACAAACCTTCATTAAAAATCATGAATCTAATCTGACTTGTGTCTGAACTGTAGAGAGAGATATAATTGTTCGTAGATCTACTTCATTTGAAAATTAGTATCCACATTATCCAGTAAAAGGGACTTATCTTCTTTGTGATTTAAGCTGTTTTTGGTCTCTGTAAATATGTCAAAGCCAGTTGTTGGGGATGATCATTTTGGATTCACGAACGGCAAACTCGAAGTCGACCGATCACAAAGTACTTCGGTGTAAGGACTTCACGGCTTTTGTTTAGGTGCCAGGTGCAGTACAAAAATCGATTTATTTCAACAATATTCTTTAAATAAACTTCGCGAAAAAAAAAAACACCTGATATTCTTACAAACGTTAGACGACCCACACCAACCCTTTTTGTTCAGATCTCTTTAATAAAAAAATCACAGCTGCGATAAAAATCCGCCACATGGCACAACATCGACAGCCCTCCTATCCTGGAGCCCCATGGCCACGCATTTCTTTATTTTGTCATCAAGTTCGGAGAAATATCCCAAAATACCGTTCGAATCAAGAACGTTGTTCAATTTCCTAAGAAATGTTTAGTACTTACAAAGTCTGTCTTTTAATCTGGACATAAGAGGTACAACTTGGTCCATCCGACTTTCGGAGATGGCGCTGTTGGCAGCCATGGTTCGGGAGACTTTCAATGTCGCATAACCAGTAACGGGGTCATACTACACCCGGGCCTGCGCGTAGCTCGCACGCTTTCTATAGCTACGTTTCGTATACGATTGAATTCAGAACAGAATCAACTTTTATCGCATCGAAAAACGCTACAGTTGCGTAAAATAGATCTGGAAATATTACTTGTCAAAGTTTGCCAATTTTTGAGGTTTTTAAACACTAGCAACGGATCATTTTTCATTAGAAAATATTATACAGTAATGAAGAACAGGTTTTAACTGTTCAACTGTCCTAATTTGCACGAAGGGGGGCCTGTGTAACCGGTAAAACTGAAAACCATTGGAGGTCACTGTCTTCAGCAGGCAGAAATTTTGGATGGTCAGTTCTGTGGTGTTGCATTCATAACAAAAACAAATGACACAAATCAACAGAGGAAACATCAATCTTAATCTCCATATCAACAACTTTGTTATTTATGTTCATATATAAGAGCAATTGTCCGTGAAAAATGTACGATTTTACCCTCCGGGGAGATTTCCTGCAAAGCTAAAAGAGGCTGCTGGTACCTGATAATAGCAATAGACTTCAAATCCTTAGCAAATATAATCACTGAGTATTCATAAAGGAGTAATGACGAAATCAATGCAGCTGTGTGCCACAATTAAGAGAGGGGACATTTCACCAGCAAGTTTGGAGGAGCCAGAAACGTCTACTTTTGAAAACCCAAGTGCTGACCAATCTGACAACAGTTGTTCAGCCTCTCACAGAAGAAAAGACTCGCTACCAGGGAGGGGCAACAGGGGATACTGACTATTCCACCTCAACAGCTTCAATATCTTCCTTAAAAACAACTAGCCACAATTTTTGTCATGGAATTCAGGATCTGGTGGCTAGGCTGGCAAAACTCAGGGAGGAAACTATTACTCAGGTAAGTGTTTGTTGGGTAGCTACCCAGACAGACAGGAAAAAAGTCCCTCACCTTGCAACCTCCATCCTATGCAAAAACAACAAAATCACCTGCAACCAGTCAAGCTCTCCCGTCCTTTTCACGCCCAAGTCCCAAAGGAAAGTCAAAACCTGTAATGCATACAAAAGACAAGCAACGTGCAGCAATGACGTTATTTCGAAACCTGTCAGTGCAGATGACGTCAAAAGTATCAGTCACTTCCTCCTGTCCTATTTTTGCACCACTCAACATTGACAAAATAAAATGGAAGATATTTGGGGTATTCCTAGGCTTTTCAGTCTCATCAAAGAAAGCCTTTATGATTGCAGACTGCCAACAGCAGGTTGGCACTATTGATCCAGAAGATGACGTTGACTGTGTAGTCACACAGACTGGCATCAACCACATAAAAGGGACTGATCCAAAAACTGCGTCAAAAGATATGGTAGCTGTTGTTAGATCTATTAAAAACAAGCTTCCAAAGCGAAAGTGGTGGTCAGCAGAATAGCTCCTGTCAATGATGCAGCTCCTGAGGTAGGAGAGAACTGCTCAATGCCTATTTGATTGCTGACCTCCCACAAAATCAGGTTTCCATATTATCACATGAGAATTTGAATGTCAGAAACAGCAGGCTCATGAGAGATGCCATCTCTCCTACAGACAGAGGTACCAGCATCCTTGCAGGAAACCTGGAAAGGCATGTCCACCACCTCTTTTGGGAGAGACCCCAGAGGAGACCTGGCAGGGAGTCTGTTGACAGGAAAGGAAGATCAGATAGAGTGCTCAGAAAAAACACAGCAGTATTTATTTTTATTTATTTTTATTTTATTATTTTTTATATCGAGGATAATGGAATAAGCACTCATGTGCTTTTTTTACATCCAGCCCCCGTGTATATGCAGTTTGTAAATCTTGTCATCTGTTCCCACCGGCACACCATGGCCTACTGTTACGAAAAGCGGAACTGGATTTAACGTGTGGCAAGATGTTATCCGTGAGTTCGCGCGCTCACGTGCGTGTGTCTGTGTGTATGGAGGTTGGAGGGGGGGGGGGGGGGGGGGGGGCGATCGTGCGCGCGTGTGTGTGTTATTCTCTATATTTGATACTTTACAATATTAATAGCTAACCCTTCCCTAAGAAAAGTTATAGCTAGTGGAGTGCATAATAGTTACGTTTAGTTTCTTTTTATATAGTAACGGAAGCAGAATGTGTGTGTGTGTGTGTGTATGTGTGTGTGTGTGTGTGTGTGTGTGTGTGTGTGGTGTGTGTGTGTGTGTGTGTGTGTGTGTGTGTGTGTGTGTGTTGTTGCGTGCGCGCGCGCGCGTGCTTGTTTGTATGTGTGTGTGTGTGTGTGTGAGAGAGAGAGAGAGAGGAGAGAGAGAGAGAGAGAGAGAGAGAGAGAGAGAGAGAGAGAGAGAGAGAGAGAGAGAGAGAGAGAGAGAGAGAGGAGAGAAGAGAGAGAGGAGTGTGTGTGTGTGTGTGTGTGGTATGGAGATCCAGCAGGTTATTCCAGATCATATCAACCATGACCACTCCATCAATAATTATTAGATGGACTCTTACTTCTACCCAAATGTTGTTTGGCAACGTTCTACATCTCCATCATCAGATTTTATTGAAGACTACTTTCCATTAATACCGTCAACGTTTTAATTTTTCGATGGAACTGCAGATCTATTTTAAGGAATTTACTGCAGTTTCAAAATCACTGAAATGAATCAAATTATTCCATCCTTGCACTACAGCCTTTAAATGGGGTTGCAAATAAGCTTCCCTAACTAAGAATGTTTGACATCCACCTTTATATTCTTGTTCAAATAAATCTAGAAAAGTTCAAAATACAATAGGTCTAAATGTCCACGCAGATCTAGATTACACATCTGTGACTTCATCACAGATACCAGATAATACAGATGAAGTATTTGCAACAGCAGCAACTGTTAAAGTTAATAAGCATAATTCTTTCAATGTAATGTCAGTGTACTAATCAAAGGGCCCCAAAGCAGAAACACCTACTGGGTAAAACATATGAGTTTGTCAACCAAAAAATGGACAGTTCTACGTGATTTCAATGCACATGCACCTGTTTTGGAAACAAGTTGTTCCAGCTTTTAACTTTTAATAGGCTAGTGGAAAAATTGTAGACTGAAAGCTGATTCTACTGAAGGATGGAAGTGTTACAAGATTACCTGATGTTGCCAATCATAAACCCCCTTCTATAGACTTGTCCTTGGTTTCTCCCGAGCTAGGCATTAATGTGGTTTGATGTACTGATGAAGACACACTAGGAAGTGACCATCTTCCGATTATCATTCAGTTGGATGAAGATGATTTTGATGTCGAAGAAGCGAAACTAGAACATAGCCCTCCAAAATTATTGTACAAATATGCCAAATGGGAGTTGTATCAATCAAGTTTGGAATGTATGGATCATAGTAAATAGAAGATACATATATGTGACGCTCCACCACATAATGAGACGGAGTGCACCTGAGGTCAATTTTAAGTTATTGACATGTTATTAATGTGCAATAAAGTGGTTATCAAATAAAAAAAAACAGACTGAAAATTGGACAATTCTGTGCAACATTATTACAAATTGAAATGATAGACTGCAGGATGGGACAAAATGGGAAACGGGCAAGTTTATTTTAGTAACAGGTTGTCAGAATGAGTGCTTTGGTATTTTCAAAACACATTTAAAAGCAAAAGGAATAAAAATTATGCCTTGATATTTCATTATAAGGTAAATAAACAGATCTAGTTTAATAATCAATCAAAATCTCAAAATTGACAACTTGACCCCCACCTGCCTTTAAAGGCTCCTAGCGCAAAATTAGGTAATGTGCTAAGCGACTCATTTCGTGGTGGAGCGTCACATATTGATTTATTCTATAAAAACAATTCTGCAGTGCCACCATACAGGCAGCAGATAACTCAATACCTAGATGTAGAGTTCAAAACTAAAGAAAAAAACTTTGCAATCCATGGTGAAATAAGAATGTCAGGAAGCAACAATTCTGAAAAAGGCAGCTCTTTAAAATGGCTGAAAGGCAGATCTGCAACAAAGTTTTCACATTATGAATCATCTCCCTTGATCACCAGGTGATGGTAAAGACATGATGACAGTGTCACCATGTGATGGCAAAGACATGATGACAGTGTTACCAGGTGATGGTAAAGACATGATGACAGTGCTACCAGGTGATGGTAAAGATATGATGACAGTGTCACCAGCTGACAGTAAAGACATGATGCTGACAGTGTCACCAGCTGACAGTAAAGACATGATGACAGTGTCACCAGCTGACAGTAAAGACATGATGCTGACAGTGTCACCAGGTGACAGTAAAGACATGATGACAGTGTCACCAGGTGATGATAAAGACATGATGATGTCAAGGTCTACAGTATCATCTTACCTGGCTACAAGCCTTGTATACAGGTGATCATCCATGCAGGGATCAGGTCCACCTGTCTGCAATCTCCCCCACCATTCGTTGGGGTTTTCCACGTCTTCCTCACACAGGCAGTGACGAACTGCCTCTTTGACGTCCTGAGGTAAGGAGAGCCCCTGACACAGTTTCTGCACATCACAGTCACTGACATGACATAACATGACATGACATGACATCCATCACTTTGGGGCAAAACGCTGTCAGTGCCGGTACTGGCTGACAATTTTCATCATTCACACTGTGGACTCTGTGTCATGAGGGAACTGACAGCTGACCCTAGCATTCCCTGTGGATATCCATGATTCCCTCAAAAAGAATATGCTACAGGAATAGTGTCTTAATACTGTTTACATTGTGTCATAATGATACTATAATGATGATAATAATGTATTCATGTTGTAATCAAGTGATGATAATAACTTTTTTGTTTTCAAATTTTCACTACAGACAATAACGTTCAATGCGCATTTACATGGACCTGGCTGTAAACACTACATAACTAAACATCAGAAAATGGAATTGATTCTCATTGTCTTGCAACACGCCTCCCATCACACGGTAGCTATGTACAACAAGCCAAAGTGTCGACACTGGAGTAACACTGGGACTTCATCACCAGTCATTGGCTAAAACCTGGTAACCCCCTCCCCTTCTTCGCCTTCATCACCACTCACACATGGCCTGGTGGTTAAAGCGGTGAGTGTTGCCCTGGGGATTTGATGGCCAGGTTTGAGCCACCACCGCGACACCCCTTCAAGAGAATCTGACCTCTGGAGTTCACATCAGGGCTGACTCTACTCCCCAGGAAAGTCCTTCAAATGAGACTATACACTGAGGCCCTGTGTGCGCACAGAACTTCTCTGGCACACCTAAAAACAGGTTCCGTCTTTAGCAAGAGTAGGTTTTCATTTTTGAGTTAATAACAAAATTTACTAAATTTCATGCAAACAGGGACTGGTTGTAAAAAAATCACATAACTTATTCCATTTTTCTCGGAGTAAAGGAATGAAAAAAAAAAGTAAAAGATCAAGATCTCTTGCAAAACACTACAATGACAGAGGGAGAAATGGCAAGGTGTAGATCACTGCCACATCCATGAGTAAGCCCTCATCTGCTTTTTTACCCCCCAGTCTCCGTGTGCATGCATTTGTATAAATTTTATTATTCATTCCCAGATGCACATGAATCTGAGGAAAAAAAAGGTGCAAGTGAGTTCAACCAGCCCTGTGAATCATTTACACATCAGTAATGACGTCACCTCAACAGTGCGAATCATTTATTTATCAGTAATGACGTCACCTCAACAGTATGACACATTTACCTATCAGTTATGACGTCAACTTAATTTAACAGTGTGACACATTTACCTGTCAGTTATGATATCAACTCAACAGTGTGACACATTTACCTATCAGTAATGACGTTAACCTAACAGTGAAACTCACTCACCTGGAGCAGTGATGCATCACTGTCAAGAGCCTTTCGCAGCTGGCGTGACGTGATGTTGGGTAGCATCAATACCTTGCGGATGGTGACAGGAGGCAGGTCACTCAGCAGGTGTCTCAGCGCTGTCTCCTGGTTCTGCAGCTGTTCCACGGCTCTCTCTACTTTGCTTTTGATCTCCGAGGTCTGCTTTTCTGGGGACTGACTTTGGAAGTAGCTTTTCTCACCAATAGATTTTATTTCTCCTACCAGCAACCCGTAGTGACGATGAATGATGATAATGTCACATTCCCCGTCCTGTATCTCTATGGGAAGAGGTTGAATGGAGGGCAGCTGGGAGGCAGCAGCATGGAGGGGGTTGAGGTATTGTCGGAATTTCAGACTTGAAATCACCATCATTACTTGATTTTCAATGTTAGATAGGGCAGAGAGACAGCGCTGTTGAGCACGGTCGTCCTGCTGGTCACTGGCTGGTACATGGAAATCCTGACTGCCCTGGGCGATGGGCACACCCACATTCGCTGGCTCCCATACTTGGTTTCCTGGTTGTTGGTGACGGTGACGGCGACGGCGACGTGGATTGGGGTTAGGGTTATCTCTAATGTGGACAGGCACTCCAGCGATGTTGCCCAAAGCATGGGGGGTTCGGTTGAAGTGGATAGGAGGGAAGAAGTAGATTCTGTTCAGAAGGTGGGGGTAGTGCTCCTTGATAAATGGGATCCACTGTGCCTCTGAGTCAGCCCCTGCCTGCAATCAGTCATCCTGATGAGGTGTTGGCTGTCAGTGACCTCTGTAGTGTTTATCAGTGACCTCTGTGGTGTTTATTAGTGACTTCAATAGTGTTTATCAGTGGCATCTGTATTGTTTATCAGTGACATCTGTAGTGTTGGTATGTGACCTTTGTAGTGTTTATCAATGGCCTCTTTAGTGTTTATCAGTGACCTCTGTAGTGTTTATTAATGGCCTTTGTAGTGTTTATCAGTGACCTCTGTAGTGTTTATCAGTGACCTCTGTAGTGTTTATCAGTGACCTCTGTAGTGTTTATCAGTGACCTCTGTAGTGTTTATCAGTGACCTCTGTAGTGTTTATCAGTGACCTCTGTAGTGTTTATCAGTGACCTCTGTAGTGTTTATCAAGGACCTCTGTAGTGTTTATCAAGGACCTATGTAGTGTTTATCAGTGACCTCTGTAGTGTTTATCAGTGACCTCTGTAGTGTTTATTAATGGCCTCTGTAGTGTTTATCAGTGACCTATGTAGTGTTTATCAAGGACCTCTGTTTGTACCCACAATAAAAACCTATTCTGTCTTTTGGACGGGCAGGCCACTGTGTGCTGATAGGAGCGGATGACAACAAAAATATTTTTAAAAAAAAACAGTATGCACACAAGTGTCATATTTAGACACCATCCCTGAGGAAATCGGGGGAATTAGAATCCCCATTATAGTTTGTGGATGTATATGGCAACGTTCTGGTGGCTCCTGCGAAGGTACTGGAACCATGCGTATCAGCAATTACCTTTTCAATCGACCATTCTAGCGACGTGTAGAAGGGGGGGGGGGGGGGGGGGGGGGGGCATGTTCTGCTGAACGGGTAACCGCTTGCCCTCCATACTTACTTACCCAGGCTTTGCACTCCAGAACCTAGAGCATAACTCCATAGTTCCGAGACTGACGGATGCCGACTATTACTACTTGGTATTATCATTGCTTCATTTGCTTTGGTTGTTTATAGATATATATGTATTGGGACATAATAATGTTTTATTTTTTGGCATGTAGATTGATATCATCATACGCGATTTGGTCTTTCTTTGGTTTCCTATCAGCAGAATTATGTGGTTTGGTTCCACTACAGATTCTTAGTGATGTGCACAAGTTTGGTATGGCCTTCTCACCAGATAGGTGCTATTTCTCCTTACCTGTTTTTAGTGTTATTTTCAATTTTATTTTTTTCCCTTCATGTGTGATTGAGAGGATATGAATCATGTCCCTAGGTGCACCAGTATTATGTGGTGTCCGTATAAGTTAGGGCATCAAACCCAGAGGTTTTGTCTAGAGCATTTAGCTGTGTGGATTGATGCAGAGGCTTGAACATTGTGCGTGTGTTGATGTTGACACAGAGGTTTTGACTTGGGGTGGTGTTGTGAAGATATTGGAATAATTTGTGGTCATTTTTATTATTGGATTGTAGACTGAATTTCGAGTAGACTGTGATTAAATTTTGTTTTCATTTGGAATGAATGATGCATTATTGTATGATTAACGTTGATAATTAATAATTTTGTGTTCGTTTTGTGTGGTCCGCATTAGAGTGTGACAGGCAGGAAGGGTTTTTTTTAATGCAGCCCACTACGGGCTGACAGTTCACAACATTAATGTAGCCATATTGAATGCATGAACTACTTGTCTGAGTTTGTGGATCAATGACATTTTAGTAAGAAAGATTTCCTCTGAATTATTCATGAGCGTAACAATTGTTGTAATCTTTGATTGTTGTACTTTTTTAATTCCCATCTCTGTCCGTGTTGTCTGCTCCGTGTTCGTTACTGGTGATTTCATTCTTCCATCTCTGTTCTGTCTTCTTCATTTTCTGCTACTGCTGATTTCATTTTTCCATCTCAGTTCTGTCTTCTTCATTTTCTGTTACTTGTTTTGTTTTGATTTATTTTTTGCTGCCTCATCCTCTGTGTCGTTCCCGTCCTGCTGTACCCACTCCACTCATTTCAATCTCCCCGCCACAGCCATACCCAGGTTCGCTTTGTCTCAACCTCAGGGTCGGAAGTCCACAGGGAGCCCATCAATATTCGGCCGCTTTCAGGCTACCAGCCAGAGGGGCCCTGCACTTCTACATGGTCACTTGGGTGGTATTCAATGGTGCCTGTTGTGAACTAACATACAAAGGACACCACATACTAAACCCTCTACTAACGACAGTTTTAGCTCAGTCATGGAGCCAGACTGAGTGAATCACCCACCTGAGGTGGCGACCACCACAACGTCCCTCCAACGACCGTTCCCCGCAAACCTCCAACCCCAAAGGCTTTGATACAAACTCATCACAGGCACAGAAGTGTATGGAGAAACCAAATCTGAGGTCACCATGAGACCAGAGCAACAGGGGCCACCGAATCAGAGTCAATTAAAAAAAAATGTATTGCATGATGAGCAAGTGTGATGAGGATGATGTAATGATGCTGCTTTAAAGGAAGTGCATCCGCTTTGAGTGTAATTGATAGGGTTGTACTCAACGATTACTGTTATAATATATCCCGGCGTCAACCAGGCCCGAGAGATAAAGACACATGCAGTGTTGGTCAGATAATTTGAGCAACACTTAAATTCCCATCGTAAAGTGTATAAAGGTCCACTGTGTGGTCTCAGTCTTCCCACTGAGCCTACAGCACACTCACTCTGGGTAGGAGCCGGCCGGAATCCGAAAAACCCACATGACTCTAATGGGAATTGAATTCGCGACTTTCCAGTCCAAAATCCAAGGTGCTAATCACTGCGCCATGGCAGCTGGTGTTACTGGTTATTTGATTGATTGATCTCTGTTCTGTCTCCTCCATTTTCTGTTGTGATGATTTTATTCTTCCATCTCTGTGCTGCCTTCTTCATTTTCTGTTGTGATGATTTCATTCTTCCCATCTCTGTTCTGTCTTCTTCATTTTCTGTTGTGATGATTTCATTATTTCCATCTCTGTTCTGTCTTCTTCATTTTCTGTTGTGATGATTTCATTCTTCCCATCTCTGTTCTGTCTTCTTCATTTTCTGTTACTGGTGATTTAATTTTTCCCATCCATGTTGTGCTTCTTCATTTTCTGTTGTGATGATTTCATTCTTCCCATCTCTGTTCTGTCTTCTTCATTTTCTGTTACTGGTGATTTCGTTGTGTTCTTTTAACTGCAGACATTATTACTCACCCACATTGTATCTGACATAACACTGAACGAAGGTAGAAAAAAAGTGCACGTATGTACAGAGAACACAGAAGAAAACAGACCACATACATTTACATACTACAAAGAAGAATAATTATAGACTATGAGAATAAAGATAATAGTCTGTCCCCGAGCCTAAGGCTCATCAGGCCGGTGCTTATCCCGGTTTCTGTGGCGTTAAGCGACTGAGAGTCATAGACTCCCCCCCCCCCCCCCCCCCTGGATAGGACGCCAATCTATCGCAGGGTTAACCCCCAACACAAGGTTGGTACCCCTTTTACACCTGGGTGGGGTGAGAAAATAGCCGTAAAGTGCCTTTTCCAAGGGCACAGCGCCATAGCGGAAAGCTGGGATCGAACCCGCAACCTTTAGATTACGAGTCCAACGCCCTAACTACTAGACTACAGCGGCGACTATAAAGATAATACACAAAAAAACCAGACCACATACATGCACATACCACACAGAAGAAAATAGACTATGAGTATAAAGATAAAACAAAGAGAAAAATAGACCACATACATGTACATACCACAAAGAAGAAAATAGACTATGAACATAAAGATAATACAAAGAAGAAAAGGGACAATATACATGTACATACCACAAAAAAGCAAACCATGAACGTGTATATACTACAACAACACAACAACAAACTATGAATATGTATATACTACATAGAAAAAAACAAACTGTGTACATGTGCATACTACAAAGAAGAAAACAGACAATAAGATACATGTACATACTGCAAAGAAGAAAACAAACTATGTATATATTACAAAGAAGAAAACAAACTATGTACACATTACAAAGAAGAAAACAAACTATGTACATGTACACACTACAAAGAAAAACAAACTATGTACATGTACACACTACAAAAAAAAAAACACGAAGTATTTACATACTACAAAGAAGAAAACTATATACATGTATTTACAACAAAGAAAAACAGATGATATACATGGGCATAAGACAAAGACCATGCACACACATACATGCGGACACACACACAGACACAGAAGCACAAAAAACGCGCTCACACACACACACACATACACACACACACACAAACACACACACAGAGTCACACACACACACACACAGAGTTACACACACATATAG
This sequence comes from Stramonita haemastoma, assembly GCA_030674155.1. Lineage (NCBI taxonomy): Eukaryota > Metazoa > Mollusca > Gastropoda > Neogastropoda > Muricidae > Stramonita > Stramonita haemastoma. The sequence continues at coordinate 77,178 of JASPKP010000075.1, forward strand.
ACACGCATACACAGTCACACACACACACACACACACACACACACACACACACACACACACACACACACACACACACACACCCCACACAGTCCTTCAGAGAGGAATCAAGATGGCGGAAACAGTCAGTCGCCAGACTCCAGCGTAAGAAGTTATTCGCAGTTGTACGGGTAGTATGACCAGGACTACCAGATCTAAAAGTCAGGGCGCTCGCGCATCCTTCCCAGCAGCGAAAAAAACCAAAAGCTGCGGGAAAGGAAGCGCAGAGTCGGAAGAACCAGGTCTTCCCGCCCTGACTGGATCTGCTGCCCGGTCTGTTGATGACGGCCAGCCACAGGAACAGACAGAACAGCCAGCGCTCCCTGTGGATGCGGTAAGTGCCGTTAATGATCTGAAGGCAGTCATCAAATCATTGTGTGATCAAATAAATAATTTGGAAAAAACTGTTGAAGACCAAAAGAAAATGTTCAATACTTTTCTTGCCGAAAAGTCGACTAGATCTGTTTGTGTTAGGGACGGAGCAACACAGACAGACAATGTCTCCGAAAGAAGTAGAGCAAGCCCGACTGGCACAAGCAGATCTAGTCCCTCCTATGCTGATATTTGTAAGTTGAAGTCGACCCAGGCAGTTGCGGGAACAGTACCAAAGCCAGCTGCACTGCCTGTGGTTGATAAAACTTCAAAACAAAAAAAGGACAACAAAAGACCTGCAGTTCAACATAATGACGTCAAAATGGTCAAAACATCAAATGACGCCATGAAAAAATCTACAATTACAAAACCTAAGCTAAAAAAGACTGAGGATTCAGAACTCCCTCATGTTGTCATTCTTCATGATTCTGTAGCAAACAGAGTCTATGACAAGAGGTTGGGCCGTTCCTACGGCTTTGATGCCTTCTCTCACAAAGCATACACAATAGACAGTATCTCTTCTACATTTTATTCTGTGGTTTCTTCTTCTGAAAAATCCCCAGATGCTGTTGTTATCCACTGTGGGGTCAATGATTTAAAGAAAAAAGATTCAGAACTTTGTAGCAAATTGTTTATAAAATGCGTGAAAGAAATTGCAACAAAACATCCAAAATTAAAAATAATAGTTAGCAAAATTGCTCCTGTAAAACATACAGAGCTGAACTTGAAACGAGAAGTTTTCAATGCTCTTATCATGTCTGCTTTTTTTTGGTGTTGACAATGTCTCTTTTGTTAGTCATGCCAGTCTGAACAACAACTACAGGACCCTTAGAGACGGTATTCACCCTACGTCCAGAGGGGCCAGCGTGTTGGCAGGGAACCTGGGCAGGCATGTACGAGGACTCTTCTGGGAAACTCCAAAGAAGACCAGACGTTTCCTCCCACGCCTGCCTGGACCCTACCCATATGTGCCACAGCATCCACGCTATGGAGGAGGCCCTATGGAACCGTGGGGAAGTAGATTTGATATATTGAATGAATGGTTGTATTAGTTGAAAAGAAAAAGAATATATATACATATATATATATATATATTTTTTTTTTAAAGGAGTAGGTACCTGTCATGCTCCGTACTCTTTGCGTTAACATTAAAAAAAAAAAAAGTGTTTGCTTTAATCAGCACATATTAACTGATTGTTTTCCCGCCACTTGTTGACTGAATTTTGATAAATCCAGTCTGTTCTAGTTTGGAAGTTGTTCCCTTTGTTGTTCATTCCTGTTAATCTAGCTGTTTTCAGTGTTTCTTTTTCCTTTCTTTTCTTATTTTATTTATTTATAGATTGTTTTTCTTGTTTGTTTGTTTGTTGTTGTTGTTTTTTTTTTTTTTTTTTTTTTTTTTTTTTTTTTTTTTTTTTTTTTTAGAGAGGGCATTTCCTTCTTCTTAGTCTATAATCACATTATTTCAGTCTTTTAATTTTTTTTTTTTTTTTTTTTACACTCCTCTTTAGGAATTAAACATAAACAGGTTTGTTTGTTTGGTTTTTGCTTGTTTTTATGGTTGCATTATTACTATAAAAAAAAAAAATTGTCAATGAAGAATCATACTAACATTGCAATATTGCAATGGAATTGTCGATCTATTTTAAGAAATCTACATTTTCTTGTTCAACATCTTTCAAAAAATAAGTATCATTTGTTACTTCTGCAGTCATTGAATATAAGTAGAAGTAAACTTCCCAGACTAACAGGTTATTACTATCCACCTGTCTTTCAGTCTGAAGATGACAAAGGAAAAATTAACACAGCTATCTATATCCAGGAAAACTTAGATTATAATCACATTCCTCCACCTTACAAAACGGCAAGGAATATCAATGCATGTGCAGCCAGAGTTAAGTTTGATGAATCACTCATAATAAATGTAATTTCCGTATACCTGCCAAAAGGTCCTGATAATGAAAACATGGAGTGGCTACCTTTGTTACAAGACCAAAATGAAAAATGGCTAGTGGGTGGTGACTTTAATGCCCACTCACCATTCTGGGACAGGGATTGTACAGTAAATATAAATAAACCATTTCGTGGAAAACATTGTGGATTCATCTTTATGTTTATTAAACGATGGGAGTGTAACACGAATCCCTGATTCTGCAAACCACAGAGCATCTGCTATTGACCTCTCTTTAGTATCTCCTGTAATTGCTCCTAACTGTGAATGGAAAACCATTAAAGATACTTTAGGCAGCGATCACTTACCTATTGTAGTTACTATAAACAACAGACAGGTCTCTAGCAGTGTTTCTGAGGATAAAATACCCAAATTCAATTATCGTAATGCTAATTGGAATGCTTTTCACAGTATTCTCTCTCAATGTAATACTGATGAATTTATAGCTAGTAATATAGATGAAGCATATGCTAAATTTGTTGAAGCTGTTATAAATGCAGCAAATAAATCCATTTCGAAATGTAGCTTAGTAAAGTCAAATAAACAATTTGGCAATGTTTGGTGGAATGAGTCGTGTGAAATAGCAAGGCAATACAAAAAGAAAACATTTAATATCTATCTTAAAGACAGGACTAATGTAAGTAAAATTTTAGAAATGAAAAAGGCAAAAAATTATTGCAATAAAGTAATAGCACAAGCTAAGCTTCAGCACTGGTCAACCTTTTGTAAAAATGACATATTAGGCTCAAAAGATCAACAAAAGTTATGGAAAAAACTGAAAGAGATGAAAAACGGTATACATTTACCAGATTATCCCATAAAATTAGAGAAAAAGGAATTCCCAACCCCCTTTGAAAAGGCTGAAGCTTTTGTAGACATGTTTTCTGAGACAAGTCGTTCAGAGGGGTTAGCTGAAAAAGACAGAATTTATAGAGCAAAGGAAGCATGCCTAGGAAAATATACAGATCCGAAAGAAGATAAAGACCATTATACAAATGCCCCCATTACTTTCCAAGAATTAAAGGATGCCATTTCTTCCCTTAGCTCCAAGAGATCTTCAGTGGGTATTGATGCTATTTCTAATGAAATGATAAAACACTTGCCTGAAAATTGTACTATATTTCTTCATAAATTTTTCCAAAAATGTTGGTCAGAAGGGTCTATGCCATCATTATGGAAGCAATCTGTAGTTGTACCTATTCATAAACAAGGTAAACAAAGATCCGATTTAAGTAGTTATAGACCTATTTCACTGACCTCTCATGTAGGAAAGTTAATGGAAAGAATAATATTGAATAGACTTGCTCATTACTGTGAGAAAAAGAATATTATTCCTGTATGCCAAGCAGGTTTTAGGAAAAATAGATCAACAGTAGATCATCTTATTAAACTTACTACTCAAATAAAGCATCAATTTGCCAGACGAAAAAATGTACTTGCTACTTTCTTTGATATCAGGAAAGCATATGATCAAGTATGGCACTTACGATTACTGCATAAGCTTAAAATGATTGGTCTGTCTGGATGCATGTATAATTATTTTAAAACGTTTTTGTATAATAGATCTATTCAAACAAAAATTGGACACACTTACTCAAGTCCAAGGTTTATAGATATGGGGATCCCGCAAGGATCAGTAGTGGCACCAATGCTTTTCAATATTTTAACATACGATCTTCCCAATGCAGTGTCCAGCAATATTGAACTGGTTCAGTACGCAGATGACTTATGCGTATGGATGAAAGTTACCATGAAAAGACACACTCAATTACGATCTCTTAACTACATTAAAAAGGCTTATCAACATGAGTTAAGTAAAATACATACATTTATGAAAGAAAACGGATTAATGCTATCCCCTGAAAAATCACATATGATGCTTTTCAATACAGGCTACGATCCACAGGTACTACCTTCCTTTCAAATTGGAGATTCTGTATTAGAATACAGACAAACTGCAAAATTTTTAGGGGTATTTCTCACTTCAAAACTAACATGGAATAACCACATAGAGCATGTCCTGACTAAAGCCAGAAAAAGTCTAAATGTCCTAAAAATTGTTAGCAAACAACAATGGGGCCAAGATATTTCATCTCTTATTCATTTAGCAACAGCTCTTGTTCGTTCGAAGTTAACTTATGCACAGGAAATTTTTTTCTCTGCTCCTAAGTATTTATTGAGAAAAATGCAGAGTGTAGATAGCAAGTCTTTCAAATTGGCAATTGGCGTTCCTGTACATACATCAACTTTAAGAATGTATGCTGAAATAGGTATCTTACCTTTTGAAGAGCAAATTCACCTAGCTTCAGCAAAGTACATTTTAAGAGGTTCTACTATTCCGAATTCTAATTTAAAAGAACTTATGTTAAAATCTGATGTCAGTTTTCCCAAGAGAGCCAAATCCATAAAATCACTGACAACAATCAGCTCATACACTTCTGATCTGTTCATATCTTCTGGAATGAACGTCAGAAGTGTAGCTCCTCGACCAGCTTTTTTACCATTCCAAAGTGGGAACTAAACAGAGCTGAGTATGATATTGATTATACTAATATCAGAAAAGAAGAAAGCCCTGTTGTAGCTGCTATAGCTAGAGCTCATATTGACGAAAACTATAATGATTATCTTAAAGTTTTTACTGACGGTTCTGTAGTTGAAAGTGGGCAGGCTGGATCTGCTTTTGTAGTTCCAACATTGAAGATAGAAAAATCCTATCATATAGGCAAAAGTTATTCTATATTTACTGCAGAACTTATTGCTGTGTTAATGGCTTTAAATTTTTTATTAGATTTACCAATGAATATATATAAGGTGTTGTTTTGCATTGATTCTAAATCTGTTTTGCAAGCACTTAAAACTTTTAGCACAAAAGTAAGAGGAGAATTAATCATTGAAATTACTCATCTTGTACATTTTCTGTCTTTACGAGGTACTACCATTGCCTTTTGCTGGATTCCATCACATTGT
>JASPKP010000075.1:87500-90000 GCA_030674155.1 Stramonita haemastoma
TGCGTCTTCTCTCATGCCCCCCCTACGTCCTTTGGGACATGGGACTGAGTGAGAGAGAGTGAGTGACTGAAGAAAGAAATGCTGTATTCTACCAAGCTGACTGAAGACATGCTGTATTCTACAAAGCTGACTGAAGAAATGCTGTATTCTACAAAGCTGACTGACTTTTTTTTTTCCTCAGCTAGTGTTGTGGGGTTTGCTAATGGTGAATGCTTTCTTATCTGACCGGTTTTACTCATCATGAAGGTAGCTGCATTCCAATTTCGGGATGTATGCTGGGTATGTGTAGCCCATCAAGTGCTGACATAAATGACAGGATCTTTAACATGCACATTTGATTTTCTGCATGTGTATGTACACGAAGGGAATAAAAGCACTGGCAGATCTGCACTTGAAGTTAACCTGCAAGATCGTAAATCCCCTACCCCTAACGCAGCAGGCAACGCGGAGATTCAAACCACGACTTTGTGGACCCCTGGGATTGAAGTCAAAGGGTCTTAACCACTCTGCTCTAGCGTCTGTTGCTGACAGACTTGCTGCACACAGTGTTGCTCAGTTTGGTGATGATGATGTGCTGTTCATAAGAGATTGTTTGTTGTATATCTAAAACTCTGTGATTGTCCACTTCTGCAATTGTTTTTTTTATGAGTACAGGGGGAAGCGGAGTAGACTTAGTCATGTTGATAGTTTGTTTTGTCTGGCAGTGATAAACATCAGTTTTGTTTTTGTGGGTTAGGGACATATAGTTTTGATGACACCAAGTACTGAAGAGAGCATATACTAACTTGTACTAAATCTGATATTAATATTGTTGTCTATGTTGGTGTGGATTGTGTGGATTGTAGTGTCAGTACAAGAAAGCTGACATAGTTCTTTGACATAGAATGAAATATTATTGACATGGTATTACAAATACAAAACTGGTGATGTGCAGGACTGGGAATGGTTGATATAAACATATACGTGTTGCTGTCTGTTTTCAAGAAACCAGTTGTAAAGTATTATACGATATACCATAGCAATGACAGCTTCTTGTGTGTGTGTGTGTATATGTGTGTGTGCATGTGTGTGTGTGTGTGTGTGTGTGTGTGTGTGTGTGTGTGTGTGTGTGTGTGTGTGTGTGTGTGCGTGCGCGCGCCGGCACGTGTGTATGTGAAAGAGAGAAAGAGAAAGAGACAGAGACAAAGACAGAGAGAGAGCGGGGTGGGGGTATGCAGAAGGAAAGAAAAAGAAAACAATAAAGTGCAAGAGATATATCAGCAGAAGATAGACTGAATGTTAGAGTACACTCTGTAACAGTCACTATAAATCAAGACAATACAATGAATTCAGGGTGGGCTAGGGTGGGGAAATACAAAAGGATTCTCTTCGGACAGAAACGTAGGGAGCAGTGTCATAAGTAGTCCTCCCTCTCCCCCCACCCTTCACTCCAACCTTTAGTGTTTAATATTGCCTTCCCCTTAAACAAACCGAAGTGTTGAAGCCACACATGCAGGCAAGTAATCATAGGCTGTTAGATCTGGATTTATTCATTCATTTATTTATCTATTTATTCATTTATTCATTTATCTATTTATTTTTTTATTCATTTATACCACTTTATGTCAGAGCTGATTTCTCTGCGTGAAATTCAGGCCGCTCTCCCTGCTGGCGAGAACGCAACCCGACAAGTGCAGCGCCACTATTTTTTTTTCTTTTTCCTGTTTGCAATTGTATTTGTTTCTTTATAAGTGTGCCTTTTTTCTTCAGAATTTTGCCGAGGACAAACCTCTGGTTGCCGTGGGTTCTTTTACATGCGCTAAAATAATGATGTGTAACACGCTGGACTTCGGTTTATTGTCTCATCCGAAAGACTAGCACCCAAACCACCACTCATGGTCCAATGGATGGGGGAAAAGTTTTGGGCCCAAACGGATTCAAACTACCGCACACTCCGACCCGGACTTTTCGCTTTCTAGACAGGTGTGCTACCTCTAGACCACTGATACATTTCTCATACAGTCCTAAGTCAATCCATCCTAAGTCAATCCATTGTTATATATATATATATATATATATATATATATATATATATATATATATATATATATATATATATAATACTATATATATATATATATATATATATATATATATATATATATATATAAATATATATATATATATAATATATAATATCACCGATAGTTGTATCAGCAATGTATGTTAGGTGCATATAACTAGATTAAGAAATTCTAGATATTTCATCTTTCTTTATGAAATATTATTATATCAATTTAGTCAACTTGTTTTGAATGAAAATACCCGTACTAGAGAGAGAGAGAGAGAGAGAGAGAGAGAGAGAGAGAGAGAGAGAGAGAGAGAGAGAGAGAGAGAGAGAGAGAGAGAGAGAGAGAGAGAGAGAGAGAGAGAGAGAAATTTGATTTGATTTGATTTGATTTGATTTGATTTGATTTGATTTGATTTGATTTGATTTGATTTGATTTGATTTGATTTGATT
>JASPKP010000075.1:95000-98897 GCA_030674155.1 Stramonita haemastoma
ACAAATGGTGGAGCTCAATACCACACTAAACCAGTTCACGTCAGAAACACATTTCTTACAAAGCAGGAAACAGTATGATGCTGTGACAATGGATGAAAGACTGTGTGACAGGGAACTAAGGGAAGGACATAAGTGTGATGATGTGACAATGGTTGAAAGAATGGAGACATCTGTTTTTTTTTTAATTACTTTTTAGCAGATTGTCACAATGCTCTGAAGACTGGTCTTGCTTTTAACACCTCAGCTGTTATCCCAGCAACTGAGAGCAAAGACAAGAACACTCTCTGCACAAGACTTGCAAAACAAAGAGTCTTTGAAATAACAAATAATTCAGCTTCCAAAGAAAAAAAATGGTTGTCCTTTTTTTCCTTATTTTTTTAACTATAGCACCAGTGTTGCTATCCAAGTTTAACTTGTGATAAAAAAAAAAAACCTGTTCCAAGCTACTTATAAACTTGTTAGCTATGGACAAGGGTATTTCTCAGAAATTTGCTCTAATCTTCTAAACTCACAAGGAAGATTTTCAGTTTTAGAATATTAGCTCCAGATAGGCATCATCCCACTAATGGACAAACAAACTCATTGAGGGCTTGACTATTGTCTCAGACTGATCCAGACAGAAGAAACAAAAGAGCGTTGTTTTCTGCAAATTTCACAAGAAGAGAATTTTTACAGCTGTTTTGCTATCATATGTGGGGAGAGAGCACAACACAGTGGAGAACCAGCACATGTACATCTACCCCATGAAAATGTTTTAGTGGTGAACACAGCTGTGGTTTGTTGATTATAAAAGCAATCACCCAATAAACACATTGTCACCCTGTGTCAAAGTTTGATAGTACTTTATTTACAAGAAAATGAGACTGCATTGTATTGGAAGCAGGACTAAAGTCAGCTAAACATATTCTGATTCCAGAGTCATGTGTTTCTGAGTGACTATACAACTTGTTAAAGATGTATTTTTCAATCTTTGACACCTCTTCCACTTCTGTGTACGAACTGCAGTAGGTCAAGGTCTTTCTCTATAATGGAGAGAGTGAGAGATTTTACAGTGTTTTTCTAATGTTTCTTCACAACAGCTGTGAGAGCTGCAGATCTACAATCATCACACTGATCAAATTGGGTTTCTTTGGAAGTGGTATTACATTGGAAGATTTCCAAATAATTTGTATCTGGCAGGTTACTAGTGAAGCCTGGAACAGGTGCTGAAAGGTACTGGCAAGTTCAGTGGCACAGAACTTAAGGATTTTACCACATATATTGATATGCAATTACTATAAAAACATTAGTAGTTGTCTCTATAGCATGAAGGCAAGAACAGATAGATAGACAGACAGACTGACAGAGAGACAAACACAAACACATAGAACATACATACACATATATATATAATATATATATATATATATATATATATATATATATATATATATGCAAACCCATACATGCATACATAGACAGAAAAACACACACACACACACACACACACACACACACACACACACACACACACACACACACACACACACACACACACACCTGCGGGCACACACACACACACACACACACACACACACACACACACACATACACACACACACACACACACACACACACACACACACACACACACACACACACACACACACACACACACACAATCAACAGTCATTGCTAAAGCCCTTGTCTTCCCCGTGCCTGACACAGACTGCAGTACAGTTCATGGCCAACCTACCTGTGCCCCTTCCCCTTCTCAGCTTTACAAAGAAGTTTCCCATGTTGCACACCCTGCCTCAAAATGTCTTCACTTCACACAGCAGACATGGTCACTGTCCACTTCTCCACTTTACACAGCAGATATGGTCTCTGTCCTCTTCACACAACAGACATGGTCACTGTCCTCTTCACACAGCAGACATGGTCACTGTTCACTTCACACAGCAGACATGGTCATTGTTCACTTCACACAGCAGACATGGTCAGTATTTGCTTCACACAGCAGACATGGTCATTGTTCACCTTCACACAGCAGACATGGTCAGTATTTGCTTCACACAGCAGACATGGTCATTGTTCACTTCACACAAACAGACATGGTCATTGTTCACTTCACACAGCAGACATGGTCTCTGTCCTCTTCACACAGCAAGAATGGTCACTGTTCACTACACACAGCAGACATGGTCACTGTCCACTTCACACAACAGACATGGTCATTGTTCACTTCACACAGCAGACATGGTCACTGTTCACTTTGCACAACAGACATGGTCACTGTTCACTTCACACAGCAGACATGGTCACTGTCCCTTTCTCCACTTCACATAGCAGACATGGTCAGTGCATAGTACTCTGTAGACCTCCTGTGTCAATGATCAGACACACTGACAGCTCTCTCTTCACTTGCCCCTATTTTTATCCACTATCTGCAAGGTGAAGACACGCCCACTGCATACATACTGCAGCACACTCTTGGCTTGTCATTGGAGGTAACTAAGCACATGACCTCTTTCTATATACAAATAGGGAAAGGTGTGTGTGTGTGTCATGGAGTGCTCAGGCTTGCACAACACTCTCCTGCATGCTTGAGCCTAGCACAGTTGCCTTCAAGAAATGTACTGGTTTTAGGGTCACCACCCCCTGCTTTGTGGGAGGACTTGCAACCAGATCCTTAACTAAAATTTTGGCTAAGACTCAAGTATTGTCTCAACAACTACAACAATAGCAACACCTAATGAGAGAGAGAGAGAGTCACAGAAAGACAGACAGACAAAGAAAGAAAGAAAGATATATATATATATATATATATAATATAATTTATGTATATATACTATTATTTTAATATAAACAGAGAGAGAAGGAGGAGAGAGAGAAGAGAGAGAAAAGAGAGAGAGAAAAGAGAGAAGGAGAGAGAGAGAAAACCCAACCACACACACACCCACACACACACACCCACACACACACAACACACACAACCCACACACACACCCACCAAACAGCCACAGTAACAATCTGCCTTTTCCCCTCTGTTCACAGCATTGTCTGCACAGCTCAAAAACCCGGGGTCTCCCCCTTCCTCCCTCCTGTATGCAGAGCAAAAAAAACGTACTGGGTAAACAAGCTTCCACACCCAAATCCTCTCTCCCTCTCTCTCTTCCCTCCCCCTCTTCCCTCTCCCTTCTCTCCCCTCTCTCCTCCCCCTTCCCCCTCCCCTTCTCTCCCTCCCTCTCATCCTCTCTTCTCCTCCCTCCCTGGGGGGACATAGCCTATGGTCAAACTTGAGCGGCAATTGACGACCCCCACAGAACATTGAGCTGGGCAATTTGACGCCCCAGTTCAAGTCGGTTGAGGTGATTTTTCCCTGGAGTTTTTAAAAATAACATCATGCTGACTCCACCTCCCCCCAAAAATTCTTCCCGGCCTGTGGGGAAAAAATAACATTTTTTTTTAAAATGTATACATTGGGGGCGAATGTAAAAAAATAAATGAAGCTTATTCCCTTAATCTCGTTGAAACGAATGGAACAAATAATAAAATAAAAAAAAACACACACACACACCACACACACACACACACACACCACAACACACACACACAACCACACACACACACACACACACACACACAACACACACAGGGATATGCGGGACAGGGGTGCAAAAGAGCACTGCCCCATAGAGATAATTTATATTCCCTATGAGAGTGGCTTTTTTCTTTTCACAATTTCAACAGGGATATCAAAATCTTTTTCCAACGAAGTCCCTTTCCACTAAGAATGGGGGCTGCACATGGAATTTAGGTCATCCTCTTACCCAAAAATTTAAACACCCCCCCGACCTTTATTTATGATTTAAGGGGAGGAAAAAGTTTTCCAGCACAAAGTTGATCAAACCAAAC
>JASPKP010000749.1:0-5000 GCA_030674155.1 Stramonita haemastoma
AAGAAAAAAGAAAGAAGCAGACAGACAGCAGACGACAGGAAGACAGACAGACAGACAGACAGACAAAAATTAGACAGACAGACAGAAAAACAGACAGACAGAAGAGTGCGTACCAAGTGACATTTATGGAGGGACGGGGGAAGAAAAGACATAAGCAAGTACTTTAAACAGAAAGGAAGTCCAACACAGGGGGGAAACAAAAACTTTGACCGAGAGAGGGGGAGAGAAGAGAGAAGAGAGTGGGGGGGAGAGGGAGAGAGAGAGAGAGAGAGAACCGAGGGGAAAACGAGAGAGATGGGAAAAAGGGGGGTGAAAGGGGGAGAGGAGAGAGAGAGAGACGAGACGGAGACAGGATACACAAACAGCCCAGGATTTGGGGAAAAGCGGGGGGAGAGAAACAAACGGGGTACGGATAAAAAATGGCAAAAAGAATAAACCTGTCTTTTTTTTGTTTTTCTATGAGATTAGCTTTGGATTTGCTATAACCTTTTAAAGTAAGTGCTTCTAGGCCTTTAACCTTTAGAAAAAATTAAAACCCGTTGTAGAAATTTTTGTGGAATTTTCCCCCAGTTTTTTGAATGGCACATGGTCCAGCTCCTCTTTACGTCACGTTGTTGATATTGCTGTCACCCCTTTTTTTGTTATTTTGTTCTTTTTTTATTCTTCCTAGGGTCATTTTTTGTTTTGCCTTTAGCTTTCATTTCTGAATTGAGTACATTTTTTAAAAAAAACACAAATTTAGCTTTATGGGTTTTTTTTTTTTGGGTGGGGTTGGGGTGGGATACGAGTGGATTTTTTTTGCTGTTGTTTTTTAGGTTTTTTGGTCACTTTTTTGCGTTTTTGTATGCGGTTTTTTGGGGGCTTTGGGTTTACTATTCCAGTTTGAAGTTTGTATTGTTTTTGTTTTTGTTTTGGGAAAAAAAAAAAAAAAACAATTTTTAAATTTTTTTAAACTTTTTTTGGGGTGTGGGGTGTTGGTGTGTTTTGGGGGGTTTTGTGTGTGTGTGGGTTGTGTGTTGGGGTTGGTGGTTGTTTTTGTTTTTGTGGGTTGGGGTTGTGCTGGGCGCGACAGACGAAAAAGAAGAAAGGCAAATAGAAAGCAGAGAAGACAGAAAATAAAAGGCACTAATGAAAAAAACCCTTTATTTTTTAATTAAATGGGTTTTTTTTCCCGAATTTTAATTACGCCCCTTTCCCGGTGTTCCTTATCCCCGGGCCCAAACGTTTGGGGTGGTAATTTCCCCCTAGGCCCTTTTAAAGGGGGTTTTTTTCTTTTGGATGGGTTTTTTAAAGCTTTTTGACCCTTTTTTGGGAAAAAGGAGGAAGTGGAGGGGGAGTGGGGGGAGGGAAAGGGGGAAAAAGGGGGGGGGGGAGGGGGGGGGCGGAAAGGGAGCGGGGGAAAGGGCGGGGGAGGGGGGGGGGTTTGGGGGGGGGTTTTTGAAAAGGCAGAAAGGGGGGGGGGAAGAGAGGGGGGGAAAAAAAAGGAAGGGGAAAAAAAAAAAAAAAAAGGGGGGGAAAGGAAAAAAAAAAGAAAACCCGGGGAAAAGGGAAAAAAATTAAAAAAAAGGGGGAAAGGGGAAAAAAAGGGGGAAAAAGGAAAAAAACGAAAAAAAGTTTAAAAGGCGGGTAAAGGGGGGAAAAAAAGGCCGAAACCCCAAAAAGGTGGGGGGGGGAAAAAAACCCCGGGGAAAGGGGGAAAAAGAAGGTTTGGGGGGGGGGAGGGGGAAGGAGGGGGAAAAAAAAGAGGGGGAGGGGAGGAAGGGGAGGGGAGGGAAAAAGAAGGGAGAGGGGAGGCGGGGGAAAAGAAGGGGGGGAGAAGGGGGGGAGGGAAGAGGGAAGAGGAGGAGGGGGGAGGAGGGGCCAAAAAACCCCGAATTAATCCCTTGAGGCCACTGAAAGCCGTTGGGGGGAAAGGGTGAACCCCAGGTTAGAATGGTCGGGTCGCTTTTGGAAGGGAAGTTAAGTTTTTTTGGGAAAAAGAGGAGAAAAGTAGGAAAAAGAGAAGGAGAAGAGAGGAAGGGGGAGAGAGAGAGAAGAGAGAGAGAGAAGGAGAGACAGAGACAGAGACAAGACAGAGAGACAGGAAAACAGAGGAAGGGAGAAGAGAAAAGACAAGAAGAGAAAGAGAGAAAAGAGAGAGAGAGAGGCAGAGACAGCGGACAGGGGGACAGAGCAGAGAGAGACACACACACACACAGATGGACGAAAGATGACTTTTAAAACAAACAAACAAATTCAATAACAGAGAAACAGGAAAAAAAATTAAAAAAATAGATTAAAACACAGCCAAAAGGGATAAAATGCCCATACAAAGCACTAATACAGACAACACAGAGGAAAAAGAGAGGGGCAAAGAAAAACTTCACAGAAAAAAAAAGGCAGGAAACAAAAAAACAAACAAAGACATAATTATCAAAATGTTAAAAGGTACACTTGTCTTAAACTGTTTTCTCTCGGGGGATCACCATTAACTTTTGGCCCCTTTTGACCTTCACAGTGAGTTTTTAACTCTATGGCCTTTTAAAGGCCCAGGGGAAAGAAAAAACTGTCTGTGGGCAATGGCGCGTGAATTTCCCCTAGTGCTTAGAATGGCTTGTGGTTGTTTTCTTAATGGGGAGGATGGCGAATGCTATTAAAGGACTTTTTTGTGTTTGGGAAAATATGAGAGGGGGGGAGGAGGGGAGGGCAAGGGGGGAGAGGAGAGAGAAGAGAGAGGGGAGAGAGTGAGGGGAGGGAGAGAGCGAGAGAGAGAGAAAAGGAGAGAGGGGAGGTGGAGAGAGAGAGGGGAGAGAGAAAAGAGAGAGGAGAGGCTCACCCTTCCTATTCTCTTCCCTTCTCTCTTTCCTATTTTTTTGTGTTCTCTCTCTCTCTATCTCTCTCTCTCTCTCTCTCTCTCTTCTCTCTCTCTCTCCTCTCTCTCTTTTGTCTCTGTCTCTCTCTCTCATGCTGACCATTACTAGCTGTCAAAAAGTGGTCAAGGGTCAGATAGGCTCTCATAGGCCCATGGGGCAACCAGTGAGCAGGGAAACTCTTCCTTTCTTCGCCTGTCTCAGACCACAGGGCAGACAACAATGGAGGGACCAGGACCACGTGAATGGCCATCACCCTGCACTGTTCGGAAAGGCGGGGCGGTTGGGGGTTAGGCTACAGAAGGGGCCTCTGTCGGTGTGATGTAGCACCTCTGCTGGTCAGTGGTCACTCGGGTCATCGTCTGTTTCTAAAGACACGAGATCTTTGACACTTGTTCCTAGGTGAAAGGTCTCCAGTCACATTTTTGCGTGATTGAATTTTTCTGCCAAGAACGACAAATTATTTTTCTGCTTGAAATGTCAACGGAAGGAGGGGGGGGGGGAGGAATTTAGAGTGATATGGAGACAGGAAGACGTGTCTGAAGAGGTCCCATCTGGCCACTTCAACTTCAGTGCAGTAGTCAACCAGTGTTATAGAGGCAGGAGACCATGAAAGCCCAGCCTAAGAAGTAAAGCTAGTCAAACACAAAGATTATCCAAAGTAAAGAAAGGCTTTCCGTTTCTTTCTTGTAGTTAAGTGCTGTCTTTTTCGTATTTTTGATCCTGCTGATCACAAGAAAAGCGCTTAGATAAATGAAATAAAGAAAAAAATGTTATCGCATCTTTCAAAGATTAGGGTTGGTTTGTGTGCTGAGCAATCACACGGTTTCAAATTTCAAAAAAACAGTTGGGAGGTGGAGGGGGGGTGTTGTAGTCAGCTCCACTTGTGGTTTTTATGGCAATTACGCGTATGGTGGCCCTAAGGGTAATTGAGGATGGGTGGTATTCTCCTTTATTCATAAAGTGAAAGCTGCATGGACATTGTGTGTGCTTGTGCAATACCATGTATGGAAAACATGGCCAAGGTTTTAAAGAAAGATCCAATTAAAATAAATAACATAATTTTTTCTTGACTCGGCTGGAGTTAGGAGGTCTACCAAAGGTAAAGATTTTGTGTTTGCAACCGTATGTACCCACCATTAAGGTAGCCGCATTTCGACTTCGGGGATAGATCAAACAAATTTAGATAACCTGAAAAAATCAATATCGTTTCTGAAAAAAATTCATGTCTAACACCCCGTGTGAAAAAAATACTCCCATGGACATCTTTTGCCAATTGCTTTTTGTTTCCCTCTTGTTAAAGAATCATGCTCATAAGTCCTATTCTTCTCTCTGTTACTTGTTCAGAAAAGAGATAGATTATACTGATAAATCTGGGCACAATGCTTTTGTGTGTGTGTTTTTTGTTTATTGTACACTAACTTTGTAATCTTCTTTATGGGTATAGATTTATTTTGTCTACATGATTAGCATAAAAAGTTAGCCCTTTGATCTAAGAATTATTTCGTAAGACTGCAGTGTAGAATGTCAACAAAATGTGTAGAGGGTACTATTTTTTTGGTTAAAAGTACAAACCGGAGAATTACACAGTAACAACGCACAAACTGAAAAGCTAAACACCATACTTGTCTTGGACTTGTTTTGAACAATCGAAAATATCCAAAGCAAATACCCTGAACAAACCTCTGGCTTGCTAAAGGAGAAAAAAATGTATGTAAAGCAAAATGTGTCACTTTGACGAAATTTATGAATTACAATAACAAAACCAAACACACACACACACACTAATGTTTATCATCAGATATCTAACAGACTTTGCTCATCATTTCAACAGACTCTGCGATGCTGGACAGGAAATCTCCGTTCTGCTGGAACACCAGTCAGTCCTGCAATCCACACGGCATGCCAGAAGCATTGGCCAGCAGACAGAGGATGCCGCCTGGCATTCATCCTGCAAACAAAAGGAAACAGCATTGCTTCATCCAATAATGACACCATGCAATTAGAAACAGGGCGAGGATTGTGCCTGTACGATTAGCAGAGGAATTTGTTATTCAGTTCAGCAGCAGTGTCGGTGTGGCGGATTGACCAAGAGAGCAGGTGTAATGTCGAGGGAGGGGACAATTTTCACGTGGCAGTAACGAAAAATGG
>JASPKP010000749.1:12500-20000 GCA_030674155.1 Stramonita haemastoma
TTTCTTCACAATCTGTGACATTAGACAGAAAAAGTAGGGATAGGGAAGGGGAGTGGTCAAAAACAGTGGGGGATCCTTGTTATACAAATAAAGATAAACACTAATAGGTAGTTTACATACTAGCCTACAATACATAGCATATAAAGAGAACATTAAGAAAAATTGTGAACAATATAATAAACCGTAAAAACAAATGATCCAAGAAAAACAACCGCGTTTATAACAACAAATGACAAGGGCAAAAACAATATCAACATATAACAAGCCAAGTGGGCTGTGTGGCAGCTTGTGTATGTGTGTGTGTGTGTGTGCGTGTGTGTGTGTAGTGTGTGTTGTTTGTGCGTGTGTGTGTATGTGTTTGTGCGTGTGTGTGTTGTGTGAATACATGCTTGTCCTGTGCTTTGAGCTTAAAACGTAATTTAATGCAAAAATAGTAATGGAAATGATGATGATGATGATGATGATGATGATGATGATGATGATGATGATGATGATGATGATGATGATGATGATGATGATGATGATGATAATGATAAATCATCATCATCATCTTCATCATCACCATCATCATCGTCATCGTCATCGTCGTCGAGGTCGTCGTTAGCATAATGTAGAAAGATTATAAAGTCGATCATCATAATTAGAAATACGATTTATACAGCACAGACCTTTTAGCTTTGTAGCTTTAAGCACTAGAAAGCCAAACCAAACCAAACCAAAAACCCAACAAAGCGACCGAAAAAACAAACAAACAAACTCAAGACGAGGAAAGCGTGGTGGATGGATTGATTGAAGGGAGAGCAGTGGTAAAAAAGGCCAAAATGAAAACTGATTCAACACTACCTAATTTCCCTGGAGGTAACACTCTCTCTCTCTCTCTCTCTCTCTCTCTCTCTCTCTCTCTCTCTCTCTCTCTCTCTCTCTCTCTCTCTCTCTCTCTCTCTCTCTCTCTCTCTCTCTCTCTCTCATTACAGTGATTCCACCAAGACTGGTCTGCTACACTAAAAAAAAACCCACCCATCTCCTTTACAACACTTGTGCACAATAATGTTAGACCAATGGAGTCTCTTTTGCTCCCATAACTCAGCAATTCACAACAGCAACAATCTTCAAGGGTAAACTCCAGTTCATCAACAGGAGCTCCATAGATAATGGACCGGGAACCTCCTGACACCTGCCTCCAGACGAGGTGCGGGGTCAGGTTACCTGGCGATGGTCATCAACTTGACAATAGTCGGCAAACACCGGGCCAGGTAGTTCAGCTGCCCATGAACAGATCTCTCCAGTCCCCCCACTTTGTCTGCGCAGAGACTACGGTCACTCCTCACTCCATGCCAAGTCTGCTGAGCAAATACAGACAGGGTGTGAAATTCGCTTGTACAAACAGCGGAACTGCTTTCCACACTACCTAGGTTCAAACAGCAGCGCTTTAGGGGGTGTAGTGTAACCCAGACGGTAACTGGAAACAGGGTGGATGAAAATGTCACAGCCACAAAATGACAGCACATGGGTGTTAACGGGCCTGAACTGGTCATGCTCATTGCTCACTAAAGAGCATACAAGAAAGAAGAGTGGTTTTTTTTCTTGTGACACAGGTTTTGAAGTGTCAGTCAGATGCAAAAACTGACTGGAACATGCCTCTACCGCTTTCTCTGCATAAGTTTTATTGCAAAATGCTTTTGAAATAAGGGTTTTATCGAATATAGTCTAATTAGCCACTGACATTGAAGTATGCCTGCGATTACTTTAGGGTATGGTAGTAAAACCCGAAACAAAGACTTTTTAAGTGATATTGTACACATAGTATTATATACTAAAAAATTCGTAGTGGTATTCACATTTTCTATTAAACGAATATTGACAGAATAAAAGATGTATAATCACGTGCATGAATTAATTATATTCAAAGCGATACTGTTACGCACACTTCTACATAAAGTCTAAGCTACTGATCACAATTAAGGCGACAGGACATTCAATGTCCACAGTAAAGCTGTATATTCATAGCGCTAATTACAGCAAAGGAAAGAGACTGATGGGAAAATGAAAACGGCCACCAGAGGTTCACAGCCTTGTACAGTTCACTGGTGTGTCCCATTAATTTGTTTTCAGAAACACATAGCGCTACACTCCTGCTCCTCCCGCAGGGGAGGCAATCAAACCTCTCTACATCATTATCTTGCAAGGTCACATCTCTTTTACTGAAATCAATACATATAGTATGTTCCTAATTTTCACGTGTTTTTGCTGTTTTCTAAGGCCTGTACGAATATAAATATATTTTCTCACTTTTTATCTGTCATTTTGCTCAACATTTTGTTAATAAAAAGCCATATAAAGCAAAATCAAAAACATGCTTATTGTAATATAAACTCTGCCCATTTTTAGAAGCAAGAAGTCAATGGAGAAGCAATTTATATCTACCAACCTTTTTGCCTGTGCCAGAATGGACGAACTCAAGATCAAGTGACATTCTCTACTGGAGAGAAAAGGAGTTCTGTATCATGACATTTATTTTACGCTAAAAGTTTTTGACAACTATATCTTATTCCTCGTTACAACAATTGCATCGGTAGACTGAAAGAAATTATTCCTTTTCACATACTAATTGTCTTGAAAAGTTTGTGACACATTCTCTGAAGAAAAAGAATATATTTTTGGGTAAGAATTTCAATACTTCTTTAAAAAAAAAAAAAAAAAAAAGAAAAGTGTTTTTTTTCCCTATATCGTAAAAAAAACTGTCTAAAGATCGAGTTTACCTCAACCTGCAATAAATATTTTTCTTTCCATTGTTTTTATGTATGGCTTGTTCCCGACATTAATTTTATTTGTTAATTGAAATATATCGTATTTGAATTTTATTCGTATGTGATAGTTTTGTAGAAAGATTTTTGCTTGCAGAAAGACCTCGTCTATTTTTTTTAGTTGCTCTTCAACCTGGTTTCTACTTTAATTATGGAATCACATAAACTTCATTGCCTTTACAGCATTTATTTATTGCACCATAAACAACATCATGCTTACCAGGACGTAGCTTTTTTGGAACACTGTCCCAAACGATCTGCTATTATCTTTTTTCTGTGTAGATTTCACAGGTCGTATTATCACTTGAAAAAGAGAAGATTCATGAACTAAACTTAACAAAATTTCAGCTTTGCTCCAATTTTGCTTGCATTTCAGGAAAACTAAAGAAATAAAATAATTCAAGTAAACTTTTACCACTTCACCTTGTTTAAATATTAAAGGTAACTTGTTTCTTTTTATTGTTGAAATATTGTATTAAGTATAGAGGGCTGTGCGTTTCGAGCAGTAAGCGAATTAGTTGGATGATTATAATGCTGGGTGTTTGAGACTGAGGCGTTACATATTTTATTTTATTTATTCTTATATATCGAGGATCATGGAATAAGCATGCATGTGCTTTTTATTTTTTAAAGCCACCGTGTGTATGCAGTTTTTGTAAATCTTCTCAATCTGTTCCCACCGACACACAATGGCCTACACTTACTAAAAGCGGAACAGAATTTAACGTGTGCGCAAGATGTTCTGCATGCGTTCACACACGAAGCCTCGGTTTTTTGTCTCATCCGAAGGACTAGTGGGGAGAGTGGAGTCAGCACTGATGTTAACTCCAGGGTAAAAATCCCCTCGAACGGGAATCGAACTCGGGTCGTCAAATTGCGAGTGCAATGTTCTGACCACTAGGCTATCCCGTCCCCATTATCAAAAAGTGTATTTTGATCATGTCACACACGATTGCCCTCTAATTTCAGCAGGTAACGTGAGACTCTCTAACCACAACACAAAAATAAATGTACCATACAAGATAATGCAATATAACATAGTCACATTATCATGGGCGGGAAAAGTAGTTAACACATTGGTGGGGGGAGGGGGGGTGGCAGAAAGGAAGAAATCTCAGCTTACCATAAACTAAAGGTTTGAATAAACACAAGTTTGGTATGAAGACGGCCATTTTGGCCGATTCCTCCCACGCTCTGTTTTCAGAATTTCAATTGTTGCCTTCAGGACGTCGTTTTCAATGCCACAACAGCAAAACAAACAGAAAAAGGAATTCCTTTGTGCCAGTAGCTATCCGAGTTCTAAACTCACATAACACTGACTGAGGTTGTTTGTTTTTGTTTTTGTTTGTTTATTTGCTCTTTTGTGTGTGTGTGTGTGTGTGTGTGTGTGTGTGTGTGTGTGTGTGTGTGTGTGTGTGTGTGTGTGTGTGTGTGTGTGTGTGTAAGCTTCTCTAAATTACTTACCTGCCACTGTTATGTATGTAGCCAATTCATACAGGGGTGCACACACATGCATATGTACCCATAAAATGGGTATGTCTTATTTTTGGCTTTGTTGATTTTCTTTGAATTGCTTGTAAATTCACATGTCTTTTTACCATTATGTGCGTGTGTGTGTGGGGGGGGGGGGGGGGACGGGTGGGTGTGGATTGTGGATGGTGTGTATGGATAGGGGGGGGGGAGCGTGTGTGTATGTGTGAGTGTGGGGGCGGGTGGGTGTGGATTGTATGGGGAGGGGGGGAGCGTGTGTGTGTGTGTGTGTGTGTGTGTGTGTGTGTGTGCGTGTGCGTGCATGCATGTATATGTGCGGGTGTGAACACGTGCGTATAATGTGTAAATAATGGTGATCATATGTCTTTTCTAGTCAATGGTTTTTAAGAACATTGTATCTAAACATTGGTGTGTGTGTGTGTGCGTGTGTTTGCGTGTGTGCAAGCGCGCGCGCGTAGAGTGTGAGTGTTTGTGACATTTTATTTGTAGTTATATAATGTTTGAACAAATAAGAAATGTAGCTTCTTCGTGTGTTTGATTATGATTTGTATCAATATGCCTGTCAGTATTGTAATTGCCCTTCAGGGATGATTTAAGTGTTTTTGATTTGACTTGACTTGACTTGACTTGAAGAAGCTAGAAAAGCACAAGATAATACCTGCATCCCAAAGAAAAATCAATCATGGGTTGGTTCAGAACCATGCTTCAATCAGACTCTAGTTTCACCATTTTCATAACCTTAGAATACTCCACCAGAAAGGGTGCATATGAGTTTAACAGGAAACCAATCATGTCAACAACACATGACCTGTACCACAGGAAACCCCGTTTTCTGGCACTGCCAATCCATTTCACATTAGCGGCAGTTGTATTCCCAGCCTGCGTCAGACAGGTTACCCAGCAGACAAAAGATGTCTGTGGTCCAATTTGTCTGCGGTATACACACAGCCATGCAACACCGGCAGACTCATTTCCGCTGCACAAACAAGACACGGTGGAAAGCTGCCGATGCAAATAGCGAGCTGACCTTTCCGTCCCTGGTCTCAGGAGATGTAACAATGGTATCACTGTTCGCAAGAAAGAATGAACGTAAGTGACAGAGCAAACACAATCTATTACAGTGATAAAACATGGCGGTACAACTGGAAGAGAGCGGAAGTAAGGGGAGCCACAGAAACCCAACCTAATCCAATTGTCTACAGCCCAGCCCACAACTGAGGCCACACCAGGGATATAACTATCACAACGTTTAAATCTCAGATTAAAACTGTGCAACTAATGAAGAAGTGAAAACGAGAATAAAGAATGCCATCGGTCCATAATTATGAAGAGCTCCTAACTACAGTGAAAAAACGCAAGCTCTTGGTAAGGGCGCGTCACATGATCATCTGGACTAGCCAATACTGTCTTTCAGGGAACAGTAAGGGGAGGGAGATGAAGAGGCAGATGGAGGAAACGATGGGAAGACAACATCAGAGAGTGAAACAGGCCCTGGGTGGAGTGATCTGCTACAGAGGGCGGAGGACCGTGGGGAGTGGAGGAAGCTGGTTGCAAAATCTTCAGTAATGCCCCCGCGGTCCGGGACAGTTGAAGGTGAAGGTGAACTATAATTATACAGATTAAAACTAGCTTAAAACCAACTCTCCGTCATTTCTTGCATCAACACTAAAGCAGAAACAGGGACATGAAATAGCATGTAAAAAAAAACAACAACAACCAGGAGGTGAATCACCGATCAATATCTTATATCAGATGTTGAAAACAGAACAAAAGTTTGCATGTTTCTTTTATACATGTATTGTGGTGTTTATGTAAAATAATGTATAAAATTCTTCATCAATCGAAGTATGGTTGGCTATAATTGTCAAGATCTCTTTAAAACAGACATACAGACCAACTTCTCGTCCAGTGTGTATTTATTCCCAGTCTCACACCGATGATGAGGTGACTGGAACAAAGTGCGTGTTCTGTCTGCCTCCCAGAGGGATTAAGCTGGAGAACACCCAATAACAACGGCAAAACATAGCACAGATCCCTGAAGTGGAAATGTGGCTACTGTAATACTGGGGGAGAAACGGCTTTTACGCAAAAATCTCACCATTGGTGAATCTCGAAGCTCTGGCCTACGAATTGAAAAACAAAAATTAAAAGATACCACAGACATGAAAAAGGATAGCAACTTGTTTATTCGGATCCCCCCTCCCCCCCCCCTCCCACACGCACACATAAAATTTCGAAACTTGGTGGAAAGGATCCCTAAATGCTTGCTTCTGGTTTGTCTTCTCTCTCTCTCTCTCTCTCCTCTCTCTCTCTCTCCTCTCTCTCTCTCTCTCTCTCTCTCTCTCTCTCTCTCTCTCTCTCTCTCTCTCTCTCTCTCTCTCTCTCTCTCTCTCTCTCTCTCTCTCTCTCTCTCTCTCTCTCTCTTCATGATGATAGATGGTGATGGATTGATGTTTTCAGTCATTTAGCCTCATCATATTCTCATGTTTGCTCTTTAATTATTGCGCTTTTTTTGTTTTGTTTTGTTTTGTTTTTGTTTATTTTGTTTTTGTTTGTTTTCCTTTATTCAAATCAAAATTTCATTGATTCTTACTTCTTTTTCGTTTCTGAATGAGTGACTTGTTATAACATTACCTTAATATTGTATCTCTGTGTTATTTCTTGCCTGTTGTTTGATACTTGGTATGGTTCCTTACTTTTGGTATTTGGATCATAATAATTATTGTTGTGTAGTTGTGGCTATTATTTTTTTTCTATCTTAATGTTATCCCTGAAAAGGGCGGGGACTGGATGTAAAAAAGCACACGAGTGCTTATCTATTATCCTCGAATAAAAGAATTTTGCCTTGCCTTGTCTTTCTCTCTCTCTCTCTCTCTCTCTCTCTCTCTCTCTCTCTCTCTCCTCTCTCTCTCTCTCTCTCTCTCTCTCTCTCTCTCTCTCTCTCTCTCTCTCTCTCTCTCTCCTCTCTCTCTCTCTCTCTCTCTCTTAATAATATGCTGACACAACAGAGCCCCTACTACATGTTATGAATAGTATGTTTACAAACTGAGTGTTTGTATGTTAATTACACAACAGAACCCCCACTACACGTTTTGAATAGTATGCTTATGAACTGAACACTTGTATGTTATTTGGAATCCGTGTTATTGGCAATCCTTTTTTTTTTTTTTTTTTTTTTTTTTTTTTATATAAATAGTAAAACTTT
>JASPKP010000749.1:30000-32500 GCA_030674155.1 Stramonita haemastoma
AAACATGAAACGAAGAGCAACAATCTGATCTCGCTTTTCTGAGAGAATTCTACACACAGCAAAACGTTCTAATTGTGGGAATTATAACTGTATTCAGGACATATTTGTTGCACAGGGAGAAAAATGCCTCCTGAACTGGTATGATACTAGCTTTAGAAGATGGCGGTTGGTTGAGTTTATGTATTTATATAATCGTCTTGGGGATGTGTGTGTGT
This sequence comes from Stramonita haemastoma, assembly GCA_030674155.1. NCBI lineage: Eukaryota > Metazoa > Mollusca > Gastropoda > Neogastropoda > Muricidae > Stramonita > Stramonita haemastoma. The sequence goes on from JASPKP010000749.1 coordinate 30,216, forward strand.
GTGTGTGCGCGTGTGTGTATGTGTGTGTGTGTGTGTGTGTGTGTGTGTGTGTGTGTGTGTGTGTGTGTGTGGTGTGCGCGCGCGCGCGCGCGCGTGTATGTGTGTGTGTGTGTGTTTGTGTGTGTGTGTGTGTTTGTGTGTGTGTGTGTGTGTGTGTGTGTGTGTGTTCAAAGACAATAGATAGATAGATAGATAGATAGATAGATAGATAGATAGATAGATAGATAGATAGATAGATAGATAGATAGATAGATAGATAGATAGACAGACAGATAGATAGATAGACAGACAGACAAGCAGATAGAGAGACACAGAGAGAACAATGACAATGAACAATGTTTATTCTTTAGGCCTCCAGCCCCTAGAATGAGGTCAAACAAAGCATAGCAAAGCCGAAAGAGAGAGAGAGAGAGAGAGAGAGAGAGAGAGAGAGAGAGAGAGAGAGAGAGAGAGAGAGAGAGAGAGAGAGAGAGAGAGAGAGAGAGAGAGAGAGAGAGAGAGAGAGAGAGAGAGAGAGAGAGTGCTTCTTGATGATTGCTTTAGAATTGATAAAAATGAGAATAGCATCAAAAACAAAACAAGAAAGAAAAGGTAAACAGGGAACGTGAAGAACCAATGACTATAAAGTAGGGCATAGTTTTTGTAAAGACAAGGACTCTATTTTCACGCAAGCAGCCTTCTGTTCACACGGGTTAACAGTATATCAATTTAAATATTGTTGTAAAGACATCCTTACTACCATACTGACATTTACTCTTCTAATAGAGAAAATAGGCTGAACGCGTTAGTCATTACAGACACACAGAAAACTAGCACTCCCTATCCTGCCAGCGGAAAAAAACGAGTTTGGACTCAGACACATAACATTATAAACATCCTCTATCTGGTAACCTTATCACAGACTAGACACATACGATAGTATTGATCTGTATTCTTTTGAAGAAAAAGAGTCTGGGCATATTGTTACAGACATACACGATATTGACATTCTCTACCCTCATGGAAAAAATACTGAACAAAATGCTACAGATATACAAGAAATACCCAGACATATTATGGCGTGTTGGCATACAGTATCATATGTATAGTACTGTACTGTCTACCAGCAACCTCATGATATCAGTCAGCCAAACAATTATGACCCTGTGGTCTGGGATCCTATCTTTTGCCTTTATAGTTCCATCTGGACAGGCCTATGATGAACGGTTGTTCGATTTCTTCCTCAGCCAATATTTGCCACCTGTGACAAAAAAGTAATATGCCTCCATACTGTTCAGTCATATAGCGGAAAACTTTTCAAAAGCTTGCTAAAATAGGTGGTAGTACATGTCTGGTTTATCATATTTAGATGTTAAGAAAGAGGTAAATTTATCCATTAATGGTAGACTTCATTGAAATGTTTAATAATTATTTGTTTTGATCATGTATCAAAATATCGATGTTTTCTAAAACATTTTATCAAAAAAATTTTAGTATGTAAAATAAGGATATTATTGTAGATTTTTTAACGATTTTATTGAACTTATTATGTCACCCTATCTATAAAACCCTTAAAGTGTTTTTTTCTCTCGTGTAAAGAACTTTTCCCTTTTCACTCTTAATGTGTAAATCATTCTAAGGACTTTTGGTTCAACTCAGCAACCTCTTTTCTTTTCTTCCAGATAAACAAGCAGACATGTGTGTTTGCAAAAGCAAAAAGATAAATAAACTGCAGTACCCACTCAGAAAAAATATTTTTGCTTTCGACCCTTAGTTCTGAGCAGACTCAAACCCCAACTATTCTATAACGATCTTATCCATCTCTGTGGCGATAGTGAGAGGCAGATTCTGTACATTTACAGTCTGGACAATCTTTAGCACCGACCAATCAGCATCAGAACACTAGTGCACTCCGCCCTTTTAGAGCTGGGAGTCTGATCCAGTATTAGTCATATCAATCAACCTGAGAGAGAGAGAGAGAGAGAGAGAGAGAGAGAGAGAGAGAGAGAGAGAGAGAGAGAGAGAGAGAGAGAGAGAGAGAGAGAGAGAGAGAGAGAGAGAGAGGAGAGAGAGAGAGAGAGGAGAGAGAGAGAGACAGACAGACAGACAGACAGACAGACAGACAGACAGACAGACAGACAGACAGACAGACAGACAGACAGACAGACAGACAGACAGACAGACAGACAGACACAGACACAGAGAGAGACACAGAGAGAGACACAGAGAGAGTGACAGAGAGATATTGGACTGGAATGAAGTAAGTGTGCTGTTCCTTTTTCATCGCGCATGTGTGTGTGTATCAT
>JASPKP010007493.1:0-12732 GCA_030674155.1 Stramonita haemastoma
TTTTTCCCCTGTCCCCCCTTCTGTCTGTGTTTTCACTCTTTCTTTCTGTCTCTGTCTCTGTCACTGTTTCTCTCTCTATTTTTTTTTCCGTCTCTTTTCTTTTTTTTTTTTTCCCCTCCTCTCTTTCTGTCTCTCTCCCTCCTCTCCTCTCTCCTCTCCCCCTCCTCCCTCTCTCTCTCTCTCTTTCCCCCACCTTTTCTCGTTTTTCTCTCCTCCTCTCTCTCTCCTCCCCTCTCCCTCACATTTTTCTCTCCACTTACAAACCCGGGGGGTCCCGGGAATTTTATCTTTCTCTAGTGTTGGTTTTCTCTGTTTCTCTGTGTCTCCCGTCTGTCTGTCCCGTCTGTTTGTCCCTGTCTGTCCTGTCTGTCCCCGTCGTCTGTCTGTTTTTCCTTTTCTCTCTCTCTCTCCTCCTCTCCTCTCCCTTTTTCTCTCCTCTCCTTTTTCTTTTTTTTTAATTTTTTTTTTTTTCCTCCCCTCTCCCCCTCTCTTCCTCCCCTCCCCCCTCTTTTCCTCTTCCCTCTCTCTCTCTCTTCTTTTCTCCATTTTTCCCCTCTCTCTCCCGCCCCCTCTCTCTCTCCCCTCTCCACTTACCCCGGTCGTAAACTTCTTTCTCTATTTTGGTCTCTGTTTTGTCTGTCTGTCCCGCCCTGTCTGTCTGTCTGTCTGCTGTCTGTCTGCCTTCTGTCCCTTTTTTCCTCCCCCTCTCCTCTCTCTCTCCTCTCCCCTCCCCTCCCCTCTTTTCCCCTCTGTCTGTCTGTCTGCTGTCTGTCCCGTCTGTCTGTCTCTCTTCTTTTTTCTGTCTCCTCCTTTTCTCTCCCCCTCCTCCTCCTCTTCCTCTCTTCTCTCTCTCTCTCTCTCTCCATCTTACACCCGTTTTCTGTATCTAACATTCCTAGTTTTTAACCCTTTTTTCTGTCTTTCCGTTTCGTCCCTTCCCCTTAGTGATAAAGAAAAAAATCTGGGGCTATAGGCATGATGGGAAAGAAAAAAAAGGGAAAATGTTTCTTTTGTTTTTTTAAAAGCTTTTTTTTTTTGTTTTTGGGGGAAAATTTGGTTTCCATGAAATCAAAGCTTGAACCAAAAAGTTAACATTTTTGGGCGTTTTATTTGTTGTTAAGGGAGGGGTTTTTGGGGGTGGAAAAAACAAACCTAACAAAAAATGTTTTGAAATTTTTATCTGTCCCTTCTTTCCCCCTTTTTCCCTTTTTTCCTTCCTTTCCCCTTCCTTCTACTTTCCTTCCTTCCTTCCTTCTTTCCCCTTCTTCCTTCTTTTTCCCCTTTTTTTCCTCCCTTCCTTCCTTCCCCCTTTTTGGGCCCTCCTTGCCTTCTCCCTTCTTTCCTTCTTTTTCCCTTTCCCTTTTTTCCTTCTTTTTCCCTCCTTTTTTTTCCTTCCTTTTCCTTTCCCTTTCCCGTTTCCCTTTTTTCCCTTTTTTCCATTCTTTTTCCCCTTTCTTTCCCCCCTTTCCCTTTTTTCCTTCTTGCCATCCTTGCAATTTCTTCCCCTTCTTTCCTTTTCCCCCTTTTTCCCTTTCCCTTCCCACCTTCTTTTTTCCCTTCCCTTTCCCCCTTTTCCTTCATTCCTTCCTAAATTTTCCCTTTTTTCCCCCTTTTCTTTCCTTTTTTTTCCTTTCTTTCCCTTTATCCCTTCCTTTTTTCCTTCCCCTTTTTTTCCCCCCATCTTTTTCCCACTTCTTTCCTTTTCCCCCTTTTTTTTCTCTTTCCTTTTCCCTTTTTTCCCCACATCCATCCCAAATTTTGCTTTCCTTTTTTTGGGCCCCCCCTTGTCTATCTCATGTTCTGTTTTCCCCGTTGACCTTTTTTTTTGTTCCAAATTTTTTTATTTTTTTCTATCTTTTGTTAAAAACTTTTTTTTTCCCCTGACTGGCCCCTTGCCATCTGTCTGTATTTCTGACTTTCCCTGTCTTTTGTCCCCCTCCCTCTCTCTCTCTCTTTTTCTCTTTCATCTCCCCTTCTCCTCTCTCTCTCTCTCCTCTCTCCCTCTCTCTCTCCTTCTCCCCCTCTCTCTCCTCTTTCCCCTCTTTTCTCTCCCCCTCTCTCTGTCTGTCTCTCTGGGCCCCTCTGTCTCCCCCTCTGCTCTCTCCGGCCCCTCCCCCCTTCCTCCCCTCCTCTCCCCTTTTTTCTCCCCCTCTCGCTCTTCCTTTTCTTCTCTCCCCTCCCCTCCTCTCCCTCTCTCTTTCCCCTCCGGTCTCTTTTCTCTCCCCCTCTCTCTCTCCTCGGGTTTTCCTCGCTCTCTCGCTCTCCTCGGGCCCCCTCGCTCTCTCGGGTGGCTCTCCTCTCTCTCTTTTCCCCTCCCCTCTCCCCCCCCGGTTCCCCGTCATCTCCTCTTCTCCCCTTTTCCACTCTCCCCTCTCTCCCTCTTTTCCTCCTCTCCCCTCTCTCTCCCCCTCGCTCTCCCTCTCCCTTCCCCTCTCTCCCTCTTTTCTCTCCCTCTCCCTCTCTCTCCCCCCTCTCTCCTCTCCCTCTTCCCCTCCCAACCCCTCCTCTTCTCTCTCTCTCCTCTCCACGTCTCTCGCCTCTCGCTCCTCGCTCTCTCCTCTCCCTCGTCTCTCTCTCTTCTCTATCGTTTTTCTCCTCTCTCTCCTCTCTCTCTCCCCTCTCTTCTCTCTCTTCCTCCTCCTCAGTTTTACTTCTCTCTCAATCTCTCTCCCTCCTCTCTCTCTCTCTCTCCCCTCTTTATGCAACCAAAAAAAAATAAACCAAATTTTATCCACTTCTCCTTCTCCCCCTTCTCTTTCTCCCCCCCCTTTGGTGTGGGGTGGTGTGTGTGGTGTGGGGTGGTTTGGGTGTGTGTGTGTGTTGGTGTGTGTTGTGTGTGTGTGTGTGTGGTTTTGTGTATTTGCTATTTTCGTATTTGGTGTTTTTCGTGTGTGTGTTTGTGTGTGTGTGTGTTTGTGGTGTGTGTGTGTGTGTGTGTGTGTGTGTTGTGTGTGTGGTGTGTGTTTGCGTGTTTGGGGTGTTTTTCGTGTTTGCTGTGTGTTGTGTGTTGTGGGGTGTGTGTGTTTGGGGGTGTGTTGTGTGTGTGTGTGTGGGGGGGATGTTGTGTGTGTGTGTGAGTTGGGTTTTTGTTGTTGTTTTCGGTTTTTACCCTTTTTATCAAACATGTTTTTAGAAAACTATTTTGATGCTAAAAGGGGGGGATTAAAAGTTTTTCGTCATTTAAACCTCATTATATTCTCATGTTTGCTCTTTAATTTTTTGCGCCCTTTTGGGGTGGTGGTGTGTGTGTGTTTTGTGTGGGGTGGGGGTGTGTGGTGTGTGTGTGGGGTGGGGGTGTGTGTGAGTGGAGGTGGGTGAAGGGTTGGGGTTTTTTTGTTTGTTGGTTGTTTGTTTTTTTTCTTTCCCCCCCCCTTTTTTCAAAACTTTTGTTTTATGGGCTATTTTTTTGCTAATGGTGGTGGTTTGAAAGTTTTTTTTTCCCCTTTAAAACCCCATCATATTCTCAGTTTGCTCTTAATTATTGCGCCTTTTTTTTTTTTTTTTTTGTCTTTTTTGTTTTGTTTTGTTAATTTTTTTGTTTTGTTTTGGTTTTTTTTGTTTTAAATTTTTCAAATCAAAACCCCTCATTGTTCTTACTTTATATTTTTTTTTTCTGAAAGAATGCCCTTTTTTTAACATTACCTTAATATTGTAACTCTGCCCCTATTCCTTACCTGTTTTTGTTTTCTTTTTTTTTCCCCCCCCCTTTTTAATCCAAAAACTTATGTTTTTAAAAGGGGCTTATTTTGATGATAATGGGGGGGATTGAAAGTTTTTTCCCGTCATTTTAAACCCCACCCTATTCCTCATGTTTTCTCTTAAAAATTTTTGCGCCTTTTTTTCCTTTTTTTTTGTTTTTTTTTTTTTTTGTTCTTTTTTTTTTTTTCTTTGCTTTTTTTTTTTTTTTAACAAAATCAAAAACAAAATTGATTCTTAAATTCTTTCTCATTTTCGTTTTCCCGAATCATTGGGCCTTTTTTAAAATGACCTAATAAATTTTATCATTTTTGGTTTAAATTCTTGCCTTTTGTTTGATGCTTTGGGAAAGGGGCCTTACTTTTGGGGTTTTTATCATTATAAATTTTTGAATTTTTTTAAATTTTTTTTTGGCCAGTTATTTTTCCCCCCCTCCCCCCCCCCTCCAAAAAATTTTGTTAAAAATAGTTTCCCCCCCTTTTAAACCAAAAGTTTGAAAATTTTTTTTTCAAAATTTATAACTTTTGGGCAGAATTTGGGGGATTGAAAGTTTTCAGTTGTTTATTTCAAACTTGTTCTCTTGTTTGCTTTTTTTAAACCCATTTAAAACTTTTCCCCATTTTTTTTCCATAAACAAAAAAACTTTTTATTGTACTTCTGATTTTTTTTCTTCCGATTTGGTCATTTTTTTACCTTTAACAAAATAGTGTCCTTATTCTTTTGTGTTGTTTGGTAACGGGGTAAAGTTTTAAATTTTTTGTAAACTTTTCATCTTGAAGTAAACCCGAAAAGGGCGGGGGCTTGGTTTTAAAAAAAGCACACAAATGCTTATCCCATTAAACCCTCCCCGAAAAAAAATACCCCCCTTTGCCTTTCCCCTTTTCCTTTTCCCTTGCCCCCCCCCCCCTTGCCCCCCCCTTTTTTTTCCCCCCCCCCCCTTTGCCCCCCCCCCTTTCCCCCCCCCTTTCCCCCCCCCTTTTTCCCCCTCTCTGCCCCCCCCCCCCCCCCCCCCCCCTCTCCCCCGTTTTTTCCCCCCCCCCTTTCCCCCTCCCCCCTCTCCCCCCCCCCCCCTCCCCCCTCTCCCCCCTGTTTTTTTTCCCCCCCCCCCCCTTCCCCCCCCCCCCTCCCCCCTCTCATCCCCCCCCCCCCCCCCCCCCTTCCCCCCCCCCCTCCCCCCAACCCCCCCTTTTCCTCCCCCCTTTCCCCCCCCCCCCTCCCCCCCCCCCCCTCCCCCCCCCCCCCCTCCCCCCCCCCCCCCCCTCCCCACCCCCCCCCCCCCCCCCTCCCCCCCCCCCCCCTTGCCCCCCCCCCCCCCCCGCCCCCCCCCCCCCCCCCCCCCCCCCCCCCCCCCCCCCCCCCCCCCCCCCCCCCCCCCCCCCCGCCCCCCCCCCCCCCCCCCCCCCCCCCCCCCCCTTTGCTCGCCCCCGCTTCCTTCACCCCCCCTTTTACCCACCCCCCCGGGCCCCCCCCCCTTTTTTTTTTTCCCCCCCCCCCTCCGCCCCCCTCCCTCGCTCTCCCTCGCCCTCTCATTTTTCATTTGATTGAAATGTTTTAAAGGAAAAAAATTTTTTTCTGCTTTTGAGCTTTTTCTTGGGATGCTTTCAAAAAGTTCAAATAAAAACTTCCATGACTATGGGAAAATCGTAAATTGGGTGCAATTTTACATCATGATCTACTGATATCTACAAAATTTTGTTGTGACCAAAAGGTTTAAAGTACATTTAAAATTTTTGAGTTCTTTCTGGTTCTCTGTCTCCCCTCAGGGCTGTTTCCCTCTCTCTGTCTGGGCCCGTTTTTGTTTCTGTCTGTCTTTTCTGTCTCCCGTCTCTGTAAGTTTTGTGGGGTATGTGTGTGTGGTGTTTTTGTGGGGGCGCGGCTCCCCCGCGCGCACGGGTGCGTGCGTGCTGCGTGCGTGGTGCATGTGTGTGTGTGTGTGGGGCGCGCGGGGGTGGTGGGAAACCTCTTGCAGACCCTGTCTCTACCCCCTTTATATATTTCTTCTTGTCTCGTCGTTTTATTTTGTGTTACTGTCTAAAGTGTCCCTTTCCCTTTTCTGCCCTTTTCGTCTCTTTTTTTTGGGATTTAACAAAACTAAGGTTTTTCTTCTGAATCAACCCTTTTAACGAAAAATTTTCTCTCCTGTAAATGTCAAGGCAATTTGGGAAAACCTAGTTTCCCCGGGGGGGTTAATTTCTCTTGTTAACTCGTAACAAAAACGAAGGTTTTTATTCTGAAGGGGGTTTAGGACCCTTTTTCCCCCTAGTAAAATTGCCAAAAATTGTTCCAGTTTACATACACCCTTTAAAACCTTTTTCCATAATAAATCTGTTAAAAATCCAACCCTTTTTTTGGTAGAAACTTGCCACTGTATTTCAAGATTCCTTTTAAAATTGTTCCCCTACTTGGGGTTGGAGGTTGTAAACCAATTTTGTTTGTGTGTGTTGTGTTTTGTGTGTGGTGTTTTGTGTGTGTGTTTTGTTTTGGGGTTTTGTTTGGGGCTTGCGTGTTTTGTGTTTAAAAATGTGTGTGTGTGGTGTGGTGTTGTGTTTGTGTTTGGGTATGTGTGTTTGGTATTTTTGGAAAGGTGTGGTTGGGAAAATCAAAGCAAAGCAAAGTCAAAAACCAAAGTCCAAAACAAAAATTCTATTTTTTGATGGTAAAAATTAAAAAAAGCAGTGCAATTTCTTTTAATTTTTTTTTTAACAAGCCAAACCAACTAAGAAAAAAAAAAAAAAAGGGATTTGGGTGTGGTTGGTTTTGTTGGGGGGTGTTGTGTGGTGGTGTGTGGTTTTTTTTTTTTTTCCCTTTTCTTTTTTTTTCTTTCATTTTTTTTCTTTTTTTTTTTGTTTTGTGGAAAAGTGTAAAGGGGAAACGTGTTTGCGCGTGTGCGGGTGCGTGTGTGTGCGTGGGATGTGCGTGAGTGTTTGTGGGTTTTCTTTTTTTTTTAAATTTTTTTTATTATTTTTTAACGAGGATAACAGAATAACAATCATTGCTTTTTATTTTCCCTCCGGGGGGCCCCTTTTGTAGGGAGTTTTTTTTTAAAAAATTGTCATCTTTTCCCCCCCCCCCAACCCCCCATCCACGATGGCCTACTCTTACAAAAAACGGAACAGGATTTAAACGTGTGCGCAAGATTTTCGCGGCGTTCGCACACGGGGCCCCCGTTTTTAAAATCTCACCCAAAGGATGTGTGTGTGGGGTTGGTGCGCACGCGAGTATGTGTGTAAGTAGTGTGAAAGTATGTATTTACGTGTTGTGAAAGGGACATTTGTTAAGTGGGGTTATGTAAAATGAAACTGTGCGTGATGGTGTGTGGGGAAAACAAATGGGTGTTTTTGCATGCACAAAAGTCTGTTTTGCGTTTATGCGGGTGTGCACCCCATGTGCAAAACGTTTCTTCACCTCTAACAAACACGTAAAAGCACGGGGACTTTAGAATGTTTCCCAATTTTTCCCTTTTCACTAATCTTTCCCGGGATTTTTGGGGGGGAAGAGGTTTTTTTCCTACTCCCCTTTTTTCTGTTCCCTTTCCCAATCAAAAGTTTTTATTACATTTTGGGTTTTTCTTTCCTTCTCCCCATTAAAACTTTCCTAATAAAAAAAAAAAAAAAAAAAAAAAAAAAAAAAAAAAAAAAACCCAAACCCCCTTCCAAAATTTTCCCAAACGTTATTGTCAATTGGATCGTGTTTTTTTTCCGCGAAATCAAAATTTTTTTAAATGTGCTTGGTTTCTTTTTTTTTTTTTTTTTTTCTTAAACCCGTCTCTTTTTTAAAAAAAGTTCACTTCGTCTCTTTTTTTTCACTTTTCCCGTTGGGGGTTTTTGTTTTTTTTTTAAAAAAAGAAAAACATTGTTTTGCTTTGTTTCCCCCCCTTCCCCCTTTGCCTCTTGTTTTCTGTCTCTTTCTTTTATACTTTCTCTTTTTTTCCCGTGTCTGTGTCCTTTTTGGGGGTTTTCTGTCTCTCTCCCCTTCTCGTCCCCTCTCTGTATGTCCTTTTGCTGTCTTTTGTCTGTCTGTTTTAGTCTTTTTCCCGTTTTCCGTCCCCTGTCTCAAATTTTTCCCCCCTTCTCCTGTCTCTTTCCCCCTTGTTTCTGTGGTTTTCATGTCTCCCCTTTTTTTCTTCTTCCTTCATCTCTCGCTTTTGTCGGGGTAAATATGGGAAAAAAGTGCAGATATTTGATTCCCGCCCCCCGACTCGGTACAATTCTCGGGAACGACAAACAAGGTCAGACAGGGGAATGTGGCCTCTAAAAAGAGGCTGCATAAATACCCACATTTTTTTAAAACCCCCAAAAGGGGGAATTTTGGGAGGGAGAGGACTGGGTTTTTGACCCCCCCCCCAACATACGACGTCGCACAATTCACAGGTGTGGGATCCAAACGTTTCACACCCACAAAGGGTGCGAAAGGGGAGTTCCCATCGCAAGGGGAAGGGAATCTACTTAAACCGGCCCCTGGGCCCCACATAAATAAAAATATAAAAAATAAAATAAAATTAAAATATATATAAAATATATATATATATTATAAAATATATATATAAATAAATATAAAATTTACATAAAGTTTGTGTTTTTTTTCTGTGTGTGTGTTTTGTTTGTCCCGCATGTGGTGTAATTTTGTTTTGAAAGGGATTGTGTATTGTGGTGTCCCGGGGGGGGGGGGGGGGTTTAAGGGGTAAACCTTTTGAAAATGTTTTGTGTGTTTTTTTTTGTTTGTGTTTGTGTCCCGTTTTTGTGTCCGAGGCATGCATGCCCTTTCACGGGATGCGGCTTTCGCAAGTGGTTTTGTTTATGTGTGGGATGGGGTTTTTGTTGAGTGCGTTTCGTGCGTGGGGTGTATTCCGTTGGGTTTGTATAATACAGTGCCCGCGGGCGGCACTTTCAGAGGCTAACATTACCTCTTGAAATAAAATCCCCGTTTTTTTGCTGAAAAATGAGTTTTCCCTTTCTGCTCCCGTGTTTTCTTTTCCCCTTTTAAAATTCCCCCCTTTGATAAGAACGGGTTTTTGTTTTCCCCTTGTCCATTTGCTTTTTTGTTAATTTGAGGGATCGAGTTTCGTTAAATTTTTTTTCGTGTTTCTTTTTTTCCTTTTTCCCAATTCTTTTATTCCCAAATTCTTTCCCCCCTGGTTCCCCCCATCAGTCTCTCTTTTTTTTGGGCTGTCCTGGTTTTGTCTGTTGCCTATCTCTCTCCTCTTTCTCTGTTCTCCCCCCTTTTTTCTCTCTCTCTGCTCTCTCTCTCCCGTCTTTTTTCCCGTCTCTCTCTTTTCCTCCTCTCCCTCCTTTTCCCCTCTCTCTGGTCCTCTCTCTGGTTTTTTTCTCTCGCCCCTTTTCTTTTCCCCTCTCCTCTTTTCTCTCTCTCTTTCCTTTTCCCCTCTGGTCTCCCTCTCTTGTCCTTCCCTCCTCTCCCCTGTCTCCCCTTGTCCCCCTCCCCTGTCTCTCTCCTTTTGTTTCCCCTCTCTGTCCTCTCCTTTTCTCTTTTTGCGTCTTTTCTGCTCTGCTCCTCTCTCTGGTCTTTCTTCTGCTTCTTTCTGTCGTGGGCTTTGTCTTTCTTTTTTTTGTCTGTCTGTCCCCGTTTCCGTCGTCCGCTTTTCTTCTGTCCCTTTTTGTCCCGTCTGTCTGTCGTCTGTCTGTCTCTCCCGTCTCTGCTGTCCCGTCCCGTCCCGTCCCGGCTGTCTCTTTTCTCTCTCACTCCCCCCCCCTGCCCCATCTCTCCCTCCCCCCTTCGCCGCCCCTTCCCCCGTCCCGGCTCCCAAAACCCCTCTCTCGGGGGGCCCCCCCTGCGCGGTCCCCCTTATCTTCCCCGGTCTTTGCCCTTTCCCCCCCTTTTCCCCCCCCGTCTGTTTTGATCCCGTCCTTCCCCGCACCCCGCCTTTCCCCTTCCCCGGGTTTTTTGTCCGTCCGCGGTCCCCGTCCCCGCTTCCCCCCTTCTCTTCTTCCCCTTTTTCCCTTTTTTCCTTCTGGGGCTCTTTTCTCTCTCACTCCCCTTTTCCCTGGGTCTCCCCCCTCACCTCCTCCCCATCTCCTCTCCCACTCTTCCTTCCCTCTCCTTTTTTTTTTCTTTTTCTTTTCTTTCTTTTTTTCTTTTTATTTCTTTTTCTTTTTTTTTTATTCTTTTTTTTTTTTTTTCTTTTTCTTTTTTGTCCTTTTTTCCTCTCTCCCTTTTTTTTTTTTTTCCCTTTTCGTAAAATTTTGAATTTTCCCTTTTGCTGTGTCCCCTCTCTTTCCTCCCTTTTCTCTCTCTTTTGTCCTTTCGACTGGCTGGGTTGGGTGTGTGTGTGTGTGTGTGGTGTGGGTGTGTTGTTGGGGGTGGGGTGTTTTGGGGGTTTTGTGTGGTGTGTTGGTGTTTCTTTAAAATTTAAAAGCTTTTCAAAAAAACGTGATAATTTCACAAAATTTTTTTTATAAAGTAAAAATAAAAATAAGAGAGAGATTAAGATTGTGTGTGTGGTGGTTTTGGTGTGTTGTGGGGTGGTGTTTTTGGGGTGTGTGTGTGTGTGTTTTGTGTGGGGGTGTGGGTTTTGTGGTTTTGTGTTTTGGGGTTCCCGTGGCTTTTGGGCTGTTCCCGTGCCCCTGTCAAATGGCTGTTGGGGCACGGGGGTTTTGTGGTTTTATTTTTTTATTTATTCAAATTTTATTCTTTTAAATTTTGAGGAAAATGGAAAAAGCAAATCCCTGTGCTTTTTATTTTTATTTTTTTTTTAAACCCCTCCCCCCCCTTTCCCCCTGGTAAAAATAGTTTTTTTAAATTTTGTCATCCGGTTTCCCCCCCGCAGCACCCCTTGGCAAAAAACCCCTTTTCCCAAAAGCGGAACGGGTTTTAAAAGTGTTTTCGCAGGAAGTTCTGCATGCTTCCACACAAGGGGCCCCCCGGTTTCATAGTCCCCCCGGGGGGGACTTTTTGGGGGGGGGGGGTGTGTGTGGGGTTTTGGGGCGGGGTTTTTGGCGTGCGGCGGCGTGGGCGCCCATGCATATGGGGGAAAAGTGGGGGTTTTTTAATGTGTGTATGCCCCTATGTGGGGGTGTGTTGTTGTCCCCGTTAGTGTAATTTTTGGGTTTGGTGTGGGTTTTTGTGTGTTGTGGGGTTTGGGGGTGTGTTGTGTGTGGGAGAGTGTTTGTTTGTGTCGTTTTGTTTTGCCCTGTGTGTGTCTGTGTGTGGTATGTGTGTTTTCCCGGGGTTGTGTATGTGGGAAAAGTCTGTGTGGGGTATGGTGTTTGTGTTTTAAAGCTCTTACTGAAGTGTCAAGTAAATTTACGTTCATCCCCAAAAATTAATCAATTTGGATCAATTAAAAAATCAAACCCAATTTAAACAATCAATCAAATTTTTTAATCAATCGAACCAAAAAAAACCAACAAATCAACCCCAAACAATCAATCAAATTTTTTATTTTTGGGTTTTTAGTTTCCTTCCTCCCCCCCCCCCCCCCCTTTAAAAAAAATAAATCAAATTTTAAAAAAAAACTTTCTGGGGAAAATTTTTTAAATTTGTTTTTTTATATTCTTATTTTTTTGGGGATTACATTTGAAAACAATTATATAATTTTTTTCCGTACAAAAAAGAATTTCAAATAAAAACAATTTAATTCCCCAAAGAATTTTTTTGGGCCCTTTTCCAAAAATAGCAACGGTTTATTGAAAAAAGACCTGAAATTTAAAAAAAAAAAAAAAAAAACTTTAAAATTTTTAGGTTCCCCTTTCCTTTTTTGGGAATTTTTTTAAAAATTAAAATTCTTTGGGGGATAAACCTATGTTTTTAAATTTTTGGGTCCCGCAAAGGGGATTGTCTGTTTTAAATTTCATCGCTAAAGTCACCTTTAAAATTTAAACCAAATCTTTTTTTAAAAAAAAACCGTTTGTTTTTTTTTCCCCAAACGAAAACATTTTTTTTTTGGTAAAAAATTTTGGGCCCTAACAGGGATCATACACCCAGTTTATGTTGTATTTGTGGCGCCAAAAATTTTTTTAAAAGAAGCTTTTTTTTCGGTTTAAAAAAATTTAAAGTTGAAAAAAAACCCAAAATTTTTAAAATTTTTGATGTAAATTTAAATCCCCTGTCCGAAAATTAAAAGCAATTTTTCTTTCCCTAGAAAGGGGGTTTTAAATATTTTCGGTATATAATTTTTTCCCCAAAGATCGTCTGTCCACTTTTTTCTCGTTTTTTTTCCCCTCTCTGCCTCTGTGGGTATAAAACTGTGGACTGCCTGCTGTCTCTCGAATACCTACCCTTTGGGTTCTGTCCCGTCTCTCCCGTCCCGCCGTCCCGCTGTCGTCCCGTCGTCTAAACTGACTGTCCCGTCTGTCTCTCTTTCTCCTTTCCCCCTTTCTCCCTCTGTTTCTCCCCTCTGTCCCCTCTTTTCTCCCCTGTCTTTCCTCTATTCTTCCTATCTTCCCCCTCTCCTTTCTCTATCCCCTCTCCAATTTTTCTCTTTTTTGCCCCTTTCCCCTCCCTCTATCTCTGTCTTTTTCTTTCGTCCCCTGTCCACTTTCCCCCTCTTTTGTTTCTCTCTGTCTCCCCCCCCTCTTTCTTCTCTATTCATTTTTTTCCCCTGTTTTTCTCTCCCCTCTCCCCCCCCTCTCTTTTCTTTCTTTTCCCCCCCCTGTCGTTTTCGGGCTCTCTGTCTCTGTCTCTTTTCTCTCTCCTCTTTAACTTTCCCCCTATTTTCTGTCTGTCTGTCGTCTGTCCCGCCCCTCCCGTCTGTCTCTGTCTCTGTTTTCTTTTTCTCTCTCCCCTCCTTTCCCTCTCTCCCTCTCTCTCTCCCCAACCCTCTCTCCCCTCTAAACCCCCTCCCTTTTTTCTCCCACTCTCTCTCCTCTCTCTCTCCCCCTCTCTCCCCCCTCCCCCCACCCCCCCGGGGGTCTCCCCTCTCTCTCCCCTTTTTCCCCCGTCCTCCTGTCCAATCCCCTTTTCCCCTCCCTCTCCTCCCCCTCTCCCCCTCCCCCTCCCCTCAGTCCTCCTCTCCCTCCCCTTTACTCTCCTCTACATCCCCCTCTCTTCTCCTTCCTCTCCTCCTCTTTTCCCGCCTCTCTC
>JASPKP010007494.1:0-2500 GCA_030674155.1 Stramonita haemastoma
TGACTAAACTTGTATACAATACCATACAATACAACACAGTGCATTGAATAAGCAACGTATTACTTTTCCCCGATCAAGCCATCTTTGAAGAAAATCCCATACAACTGCAAACAATGCAATATCTATTTTTCACCCTGACGCCTACACACACGCACACGCACACACACACACACACACACACACACACACACACACACACCACACACACACACACACACACACACACACACACACACACACCTACCTACCTACACACCACACACACACACACACACATACATACACACACAAATATACCTACACACACTCACACACGCACACACACACACACACACACACACACACACACACACACCACACACACACACACACACACACACACACAACACACACACACAAATAAGTTGGGCTTTAAAAAAACACAACAACCCTATCATTCTTATCAGAAGAAAGTTAGTGTGTAGACACTGCGCGCGTGTGCAATTCTCAATCTGCTGATGAAGAAGAATGTTTGGTTGGCATTCAAAAGAGCTAACGTATGACATTTCCGCGTTCACTGTCTGTTTGTCTGTCTGTCTGCATGTCTGTCTGGCTGGCTGTTCTGTTTGTCTGTGTGCTTGCTTTGTCTGTCGGGCTTGCTCTCCCCAGCCCTACGAGGACAGCGCGTCGCCACAAGAGCAGCAGCGCCACTCATAATCATCTTGCATATATATAATATTTTGCATACAGGAAAAAGAGAAGAAAAAAAAATGGGTAGGCGCTGCACTTGTGGCGACGCGCTCTCCCCCGGGGAGAGAGCAGCCCGAATTTCACGCAGAGAAATCTGCTGCGACATAAAGTGGTAGAAAATACAAAAGACAAAATTAATGTGTATCCCTACGTTAAGGGAGAGAACCCCTCTTTCCTCGTACACGTGCACTGTGCGCATTTGTATGCTTCTGTGACCCAGTAGTGGGTGATACTTAGGTAGGGAAGGGTTAGTAGCTGGTGGGTTACCCTACAGCGGGTTATCTGTAGGGATAAGGTTAAAAAGAAATTCTATCAGTATGTGTCCCTATCTGCTTTTATTCTATTATTTTATTTTTTATTTATTCTTTTATATCGAGGATAATGGAATAAGCACTCTTGTGCTTTAAAATTTTTTTTTTTTTTTACATCCAGTCCCCGTGTGTATGCAGTTTTGTCAATCTTGTCATCTGTTCCTACCGGCACACGATGGCCTACTCTTACGACAAGCGGAACAGAATTTAACGTCGCTGCAAGATGTTCTGCGTGCGTTTGCATACGGGGGCCTCGATTTATAGTCTCATCCGAAGGACTTTTGGGGGGAGTGGAGTCAGCACTGATGTTAACTCCAGGGGGAAAAATAAATCCCCTGGAGCGGGAATCGAACCTGGGTCTTCAAATTGCGAGCGCAATGTTCTGACCACTAGGCTGTCCCTTCCCTACGTGAGCGTGGTGTGTCTCAATAGAATGTTGCCAGGGGTAACTCTTTTGTTGGGTTCTTTAACATGTGCTGATTTGCGTGTTGCACACAGGGCTCTGGGTTTATTATCGTCTCATCCGACCGAGAGACTAGCACCCAGACCACCACTCAAAGGTCTAGTTGAGGAAGGGGTGAAGAGAGGGGGTAGTGGGATGGGGGCAGGGTGTGTGTGTGTGTGAGAAGTTCGGGAACGAGTGGGAATCGAACCCACACTGTGCCTCGTATCCATGACCTCAACTTCTCTCTCTCTCCCTCTCTCCCTCTCTCTCTCTCTCTCTCTCTCTCTCTCTCTCTCTCTCTCTCTCTCTCTCTCTCTCTCTCTCTCTCTCTCTCTCTCTCTCTCTCTCTCTGATCCTGTCTCTCTCTATTTCTCTCTTTCTTTCTTTCTTTCTTTCTTTCTTTCTTTCTTTCTTTCTTTCTTTCTTTCTTTCTTTCTTTCTTTCTTTCTTTCTTTCATCCTTATATATCTGATCATCTTATCTCCCCTCTCCTATTACACACACACACACACACTCACACACACACACACACACACCACACACACACTCACACACACACACACACACACACACACACACACACACACACACACACACACACACACACACACAACACGCCGGGATGAAAAAAAAGCACACGAATGCTTATCCCATTATCATCGATATAAAAGAATAAAATAAATAGATAGATAAAATTAAACACACACACACACACCACCCCACCCCACCCCCACACATATTTAAATCCATTGGAAACAAAATTTCTAGACAAAAGGCACACTTTTGACACTGATGAAGGTGACAAGAGTTCAAACAACCCCCATCATCCCCCCCCCTCCCCGCCCACCTGAAGAAAACAATTGGGCACTAATTACTCCTGGGATTAATTAAGGTAAAACACGAAGGCGGCTTCTGATGAAAGGAAGCCGGGTGATCAGAAGACATGACAAAAAAATATCAAACAATAAGAAACAAAAACAAATCCCCCCGAAGCAAAAAACTGTGACATCAAAAC
>JASPKP010007494.1:7500-12731 GCA_030674155.1 Stramonita haemastoma
GTTAAAATCAGTGCTGACTCCACTATCTCCAAAAGTCCTTCGGATGAGACTTTAAACCGAGGCCCCGTGTGCGAACGCACGCAGAACATCTTGCGCACGTTAAGTCCTGTTCCGCTTTTCGTAAGAGTAGGCCATCGTGTGCCGGTGGGAACAGATGACATTTACAAAACTGCATACACACGGGGACCGGATGAAAAAAAGCACATGATTGCTTATTCTGTTATCCTCGATATAAAAGAATAAATAAAAAAATAAATAAAATAAATATAATTATAATTTAATAGGAGGAGGGTATGCTGTTTGAATCAATCTCCATATTGGCGTAAAGGGTGCGTGCGTGCATGCATGCGTGTGTGATTGCGTGTGTGTGTGTGTGTGTGTGTGTGTGTGTGTGTGTGTGTGTGTGTGTGTGTGTGTGTGTGTGTGTGTGTGTGTGTGAGGGGGGGTAGGGGTTAGTTATGATCTCGTGGCAAAGAAGAGAGAGACTGAGCGTCATGAAAGACTGCCTGTCCCTGATTCTGAGGTATGGCTGGACAAAGGAGAGCCTAACATTCAACACGTCTGTTGTGTGATTTTTAACACTAGGTTAAAAAAAGGTAAAGGTGTCCTATAACCTATGTGGTCGTAGGGGAGCGAGGCGTCAGAGACCTCAGCTTCTCCAGGAGCCAGCGTATTGAGGGTGACTCCCATCTCCTCTCCCTCTTGCCTGACTCTAAAGAGGGCAGGTACCCATTGACAACTGGGTGAAGTGGGGGACTGTACTGAAGCCAAGGTGCGCAAACAGTCACCCATCCACTTGGTAACCACGTTCGATGCTGCTTAACCTTAGCTTGGGTGGGGAAAGCGAATGCGACCCCTGAGCTATATCCCGTCCCTTTAACTCTAGGCAATCCAGTTAAAAAATAAAACAGCGCAGTAATCTCTAAAAAACATACCAAAGCCTAACAAATTCATTTTTTAGCTGGCTATCTTTTCAGTAAAGGCTTTTTTCCAAGCCACGATTCTTCTTCCTCTTCGCTAAGTATTGCAGAAAAATATCTGCAAGACAAAAGAGCAAGACTCATGCCATCTTCATCCATCTTGAAGGGAGATATGAAGGCGGTAGAATTATTCCCCCTTTCTCTTGGCGGGACATTCGGGGATTGAGGCAAAGAAAGAGTTAAACGTTTCCAAGTCCTGAGTTACGATGGAATATGATAGAAAGGGATGCAGAATTTGAACCGCAGGTTAGGCCTCGTCCGTTCGTCTGGATCACTACCTGTTGTGGGTTAGGGGAGAGGGGAAAGATGGGGATTTTGCGGGATGATTTTGGACGTTACAGGTGAAAGAATGAAAGCAAGCCGATGTTTGTTGATGTGAATAGGTAGGTATATACATATGTCTTATATACATACACACGCAGGCACGCGCGCACGCACGCACGCGTGATGCAGAGTTTGAACCGCAGGTTAGGCTTTCGTCAGTTCGTCTGGATCACTAACTGTTGTGGGTTAGGGGGTTGTGGGGGGTGGGGTGGGACGGTGGGTGGAAAGATGGGGGATTTTGCTGGGGTTAATCTTGTGTTGTGTGAATCAAAGCGGGATGATTTACACGTTGTGGACGTTTAACAGGTTAAAAGAATGAAAGCTCGTCGATGTTTGTTGATGTGAATATATATAAATAATATATATAAATAATATATATAATATATATATAATAATATATTATATATATATATATATTACATATATATATATGTGTGTGTGGTGTGTGTGTGTATGTTGTGTGTGTGTGTGTGTGTGTGTGTGTGTCTTACATACATACGCCCGCCCGCACGCACGCACACACGCATGCTCGCACGCACGCACACACACACACCACACTCTCACATTAATATATATATATATATAATATATATATATATAATAATATATATATATAATATATATTTCTATATATATATATATATATATATATATAATATAATATATATAAAGAGAGAGAGAGAGAGAGAGAGAGAGAGAGAGAGAGAGAGAGAGAGAGAGAGAGAGAGAGAGAGAGAGACAGACAGACAGACAGACAGACAGACAGACAGACAGACAGACAGACAGAGACACAGAGAGAGAGAGAGGGGAAGACACACACACACACACACACACACACACACACACACCACACACACACACACACACACCACAACACACACACACAGACAGACAGACAAAGACAGACAGACACAGACAGACAGACAGACAGGGATAGAGAGACAGAGACAGACAGAGAAGACAGAGAGACAGAGACAAAGACACAACACACACACAGACCCCTCTCCCCCCCCCCCCCCCGCACAGACACACGCACAGACACACAGACACCCCCCCCCCCCCCCACACACACACATCCCCTCCCCCCCCCAAAAAAAAAACCCAACCAAAAAACAACTACTTAACATCAATTTCCTCAAAAAGATGACCACTATTGTTTAACTTGCTGAAACACATTAAAAAAATGTTCATGTTTCTTCTCTTCTCTTCTCTATCTGACTATCTGACTGTCTATCTGACTGTGCTATGTTCTGTTCCTGTGCCCAGGGGACTGTGAGCTGTTCTGGGCCTTCTACCTCACTGCTTCCTCCGCGGGGATGACCCTGCTCTGCTCTCTGCTGGCCCTTTGCGCTCCCTCCTCCAAGGCCGACTACTCGTGACGTCATCGACACCGGCGGGACCATGACGTGACGTGACGTGACGTCACAGATATCCCTACTGCTGCTACTACGTGTGTTGGGGGGGGGGGGGGGGGGGGGGGGGTGGGGGCTCAACGACAACTTTCAGTCCCCTAAAATCGGAAATCTCCCCGCTGGGACGTTAATTCAATCACAACAACAAGACAGCTCTGAAAAGGTCTCACTTACGGGTGGTTTGTATTCCCCCCCCTTCCTCCTCTTTCCCTTCCCCCTCCCCCACAAAGTAAAAAAAAAAAAAGGAGGAGGAGGGTTGATTAATTTCAAACGAAGCAACAAGACTCTGGAGTGGACAGGGGGGGGGGGGGGGGGGGGGGTAGGAGGAACGTGTTATGATTGGTGTAACGAATTCCCTCCCCTCCCACTTCCCCGCCCCCCTCCCCCAAAGTATCAAAACTCGATAACAACCAACCTGTGGATATGATAAAACTCAATATTGATATGATCATCTAGAAGAGTTCTTACGGTTGGTTTGTATCAAAAAAAAAAAGAGAGAGAGAGAGTGGAGTGATGAACATGAAAACACAAGACAATGCCCCCCCCCCCCCCCCCCCCCCCCCCCCCCCCCCCTAAAAGAAAAAAAAAAACATGAAAAAAACGAAACCCGTCCTCCCCCCAAAAAAACCCACTGCAACACAACAATACAAACCCACCCCACCCCCCCAGACAACCCCCCCCCCCCCCCCCCCAACTAAACTCTGAAACAACACGGTCACGTTATTCATTAAATATAACTTGTGTGTAAGAAATTCAGGCAAGAAGCAAAAAACATCTTACCTCTTACATCGATTCAAGCAAGGACAGTCAAAGTTGGTTTATACCCCGTTTTAAACTGTAAATAGTTGCACACTAAGTTTTAGAATGTGACGAGGTGACAGCCCCTGATATGGCCTGTGCGGGCGGCGGGGCTCTAAGCAACATCATTGGATTGGATTGGATTGGATTGGACCTCTTACGTCAAAGGTGTGGGATGTTATGAACTCTAAAAACGATATGACAATCGACTAGACGATGATTTGAAACAACCAAAACCAAAACAAAATGGCCATTCTCTTCTTCCCCCTACCCCCCTCCCCCTCTTCCTCCTCTTCAAACCCACACAGAACAAAAGCCAGAGCAGAATCTTGGACCTAAAGACGACTGTAGTGTGTTTGGTGCAATAAACCCTCCAAATGGAGCTTTTATTAGTATTTTTTAAACTATTGACGTCAAGTATATGTGATGTCGTCACAGGAAAAAAAAAAAAGAATGATGTCATAGGAGTGTGCAGCTACTGCAGCATTCTTCTACTCTGAGGAAAAGAAGTTTGACAGTTTGGAAAAGAAAAGAAAGAAAGAAAGGAAAAAAAACAACAACAAAAAACCCCTCCAAAGCCCCAACCAAAAATAGGTGAAGATATGTGCAAATACTGCCGCAAAATATCGAGCAGTGTGTTTTCATGTATTTATTTATCTTGTTGATTTACCTATCTTTTTGTATTTATCCATTTATCTTATTCATTTATCTCTCCTATTCATTTATTTGTCTGGTTAATTTCTCCATCTTTCTATTTATTCATCTAAACTTATTCATTTATCTCTCTTATTCATTTTTCCATTTCATTCATCTATCTTATTCCTTTTATCTAGCTATCTTTATTATTTCTTTATCTTATTATTTATTTATCTATCTCTCTTATTTATCCATTTATTCATTAAAAACGGTTTTTTTGTTTTTTCATATATATTTTATATATTATATATAATATTTATAAATTTATATATATAAAATAAATTATATTATATATAAAATTTTTTCAATATTTAAGAGCAATTCAAACAACGTGATTTCTTGTGAGCAAGAATGGATTTTTTTTTTTGAAAAAACATCGACATTGTGAAAAAGAAAAAAAAAAACCGGAAAAAAACTTCACTCTTTAAAAATGAACGAAAAGGAATATAATTTGATATTACAAAAGACATTTTGGGAGGTGGGTTTTTTGGATGTAGAAGTGGTGATGTAATTTTTTTTTCTTTTTGAAAAAAAAGAAAAATAAAAGATGCGTTTTTCTTCTCCCGTAGTATTTTTTTTGGGGTGAATTTATCATACAAATTGTATTTTGTTGGGGTGTGTGGTGGTGGTTGTGTGTGTGTGTGTGTGTGTGTGTGGGGTTGTTTGTGTGTTGTGTGTTGTGGGTCTGTGTGGTCTGTGTTGTCGTGGTGTTTGTGAGGTTTTAGCTTTTGGCAAGGCAAGGGTCAGGTAATGACATTTTTCAGTTGTTGCCAGCAAAAAAAGCACTCTGAAATCAGAGAGAAAAAAAATCGACGATAAAAAAAAACGTAAAAAAACACATAACTACGAAAGAAGAAACACAAAAAAAGAGTGAATGAATGAATCAAACAAACAAAATGACCGACAAGTGAAAATGAATAATCAAGGGGAAAAAATAAATCAGCAAATAAAACATACAGTAGTAGATCAATGATAATGTCAGTTAAATAATGTGACCGTTTGGTTGTGGTGTTTTTCACAA
>JASPKP010007495.1:0-2500 GCA_030674155.1 Stramonita haemastoma
CCCCCCCCCCCCCCATCCCTTCCTCACTACCCTCTTCCTTCCTAACATTGCAAACAATGATGGAGGAACGAAAAAAATGTGAACAGTGCAGCTGTCCTTCCATCCACAAGAAATTGGTAGGAGAACAAGATAATGATGGTGCTGTATCGACCACTGGCTATAGATTGCTTAAAGCTTTCTCTAGGTGGTTTTTAAGTACGGGTGACACATAACAGGGATTGGGAAAGTCTAGTGGTTAGACCTGTGGAATTTGTAATCTGCGGGTGTTTGGTTTCTGCTCAAGCATCCACTCTAGGGGATTTCCTTGCAGTTAACAATGGTACTGATTCCGCGCCTTGATAGTAAAGAGGGGACTAAGACAAGGTTCAGTTCACAAATGCACCTAGAACATCTTGCACTTATGTAAAGTCCAGCCAAGAAAAAAAAGGACTACATGTGTAGTAGCAGGCTATTCTGGAGAGATGGAAGATCATTTACAGTAATCAGTTTGGAGACTACAGGACTATCTTTTGTTATGGAACATTTTTCCAAGACATTTTTTTTCTGAAAAAAGCCTATATTTGTAGTAAGGTAAAGGTAAAGGTGTCCCATAACTTATGTGGTCGTAGGGTGTGAGGCGTCGAGACCTCAGCTTCTCTTGGGCCAGTATATTGAGGGTGGCGCCCATCTCTTCTCCCTCCCTGCTTACCTTCCTGGCTTTAAAGAGGCAGGCACCCATTTACAACTGGGTGAACTGGGGGACTGTACTGAATCCAAAGCGCGCAAACAGTCACCCATCCACTTGGTAACCACGTCGATGCTGCTTACCATTGGCTTGGGGGAAGCGAGTGCTCTGACCACTGAGCTATCCCGTCTCCATATTCGTAGTATCAAATTATAAAGAACTTTTTAAAATAAAATACTCATTCCACGAAATAAAGGGCTATTCATACAACTGTGAATCAATTAGAAGAGAAGTGTGACATTTATAAAACGGGTTATTTTGGAGAAGCAAAAGAATCTATGTAGAAACAAACGCCCCTCAGACTGAAATTAAAGCTGTTAAAAAAAGTCCTGCATATTGAAATACCACTTACTCAGACTGATCAAGTCGCCCACACCCCTATTCACGCGGGGGGAAAGAACGAAAAAATGAAACTCAATCCGCATAAAAAGTGGCGAAATCAATGTGAGAAAATGCAATAAGACCGACAGATGAATGAAACAGAAAAAAAATCAAAGAAAAAGAAAACATCCAAGAAGAAGCTACACAAAAACGAAAAGAAGAAAAAAGATACTGGTAAAGCAAAAAGCAGCGCATTCAGCCAAAAAATGCCACCGGCCATCTCAAGATCTGACAGGGTAGGTTTTCCTCCTCTTCCCCACAACAGACACCACGCACACAGACGCATAGACTGATGCGCACACACGAAAACTACCACACTGATAAACAGACACTCTCTCAGACAACGGAGAGCGAGATGCACTATAAAACAGAAATAAAAAGTATAATGACACACATCAGCAGCTTTCATCCTCCACAACTTCACCTTGCCCTAGCTAACCTGACTAACCCAATGTTCTCTCTCTATCCAATGGAAAAGTGGGCCACTCCTTCACTTCACTTCCTTGTCCTGCCAAACAAGGCTGTTCCTTTAAGGCCTTCAGGTCATCATAGTTTCTGTGTTTTAATGCCCTGCAGGAGATGGCCAACACAAGTTGTCTTCATAAATGATGACATCGTAAACAACAAAAAGGCGAGACTGTCCTCTGTATCAAACAGGGCATGGGGACTCCCACCTGCCTTCTAGTAAAGCTTAGCAACTACAACAAAAATTAAAATTAGCATGCATAATTATGAAGAAGCAATTGGCAAAGGAAAATACGTTTTATCATTTCTTCATTTTGAAAAAAAAAAAATCTTACTACTGAACTCAAAAAGGAAACGTCTCTTTCACATAAACACAATGGGGTTTGGAAATGTAATGATTGTATAAAAATCTTCTCTGACATATGGAAATATCGTGAATTTCAAAGTTTTACTATTGTCTACCTTCAGATCTAACAAATGGATTTCATCACTAAAAGATTTCATGTTCTTTTTCTAGGTAACATCACTTCGCAATTGTATAACGTAGTCATCCATCACACCAAACAGCAATACTGAGTAAATCTACACAGTGCTATACGATACCAGTCCAGGGAGAAAGGACAGATGACAGACAGAAGGGCAAAGAGGGCAGACAGAGGACAGAGTGAAGACAGGACGGAAAGGGAAGAGATAAATAAAAAAAAAAGAACAGTGAAGTGCAAATGGGAGGCTGACCCTTTCTTCTCATTCCCCGAAAAGCAAATAACGCTTTCCTGAATCGCTGAACAATAACAAAAAAAGAATAGATAGATAAATGATAGAAAGAAAGAAGGAAAGAAATAAAGAACGGCAAGTAATAACTCCAGAAAAACCAAATTAGAGACAATGAACCAAACAAAATAAAGACAGCGGAAGAAAACGGAATACACA
>JASPKP010007495.1:7500-12730 GCA_030674155.1 Stramonita haemastoma
ACGATAATTCTCCATTGGTGCCAAAACCTTCCATCTTTCCACCATCTCTCATCAGTAGAAAAAAAAAAAGCCCATCATCTTTCTGCCATCTCTCTATCAACCTTTCCACCATTTTCATCCACAGTTAATTAAACTATCCTGCCCACAAAATTGCTCATCTCAGGACAGTGTGTGTGTCTTCCATTTCTCCTCGCCATCTTCATCCGTCTTCCATCCTTTGCCTCCTTTGCCATAGTGCACCGTTCACATGATGAACTTGTCCGGTAGTGGAGTGGTATGGTTTAGTGTGGTGTGGTGTACGTGTGGTGTGGTGTGGTGTGGTGTGGTATGGTGTGGTGTACGTGTGGTGTGGTGTGGTGTGATGTTGTGTACGTGTGGTGTGGTGTGGTGTGATGTTGTGTGGTGTGGTGTGGTGCTCGTGTGGTGTGTGTCTTCGTTTTAACGTCTAACCAATAACAAGTGATTTTAGACTAAACTACGTGTGATGTGGTTTGGTGTGGTGTGGTGTGGTGTGGTGTAGTATGGGGTGTGTGGTGTGGTGCTGTGTGATGTGGTGTGGTGTGGTGGGGTGGAGTAGGGTGTGGTGTGGTGTGGTGTGGTGTGGTGTAGTGCAGTGCCGTGAGGTGTGGTGTGGGGTGGCGTGCTGTGCTGTGCTGTATTGTGCTGTACTGTGGTGTGAGGGCAGCCGCTAAGGCGTTGTAGCCTTACTCACTTTTTACAGCTGGTCTGCTTGCTACGGTATATAATAAACTCTTCGACAGTGCAATGTGTGTGCGTGCGTGCGTGCGTGCATGTGTGTGTGAGTGTGTGTGTTGTGTGTGTGTGTTTGCGCGTGTGTGTGTTGTGTGTGTGTGTGTGTGTGTGCGCGCGCGCGCGTCCGTGCGTGCGAGCGTGCGTGTGTGCGTGCGTGCGTGCGTGCGTGCGTGTGTGTGTGTGTGTATGTGTGTGTGCACGCTATGAATTTGACGATGACCAGATTTATCTTATCATCTATTTAAATTCCTTCTTTCAAGGATAATGAACAAACACTGACGTGCTTTTTTACATCCAGTACGTCCCCGAGTGCATACGGTTTTGTAAACTTTAGTCATCCATTCAACCTGGATGTTTGATGAGATGACAATGACCAATATCAGTAGTATACCACAGACGATCAGAAGAAAGCATGCATTCCATCTGTGCAAATGACACTCCAACAGTGGCTCTACGACTTTTTCTTAATTGAAAAGAGAAAACAACCTCGCAGAGAAGAAAGTGAGCTTGTTGCTGTCTCTTTCAACTCCCATCTTTCACCCCATCAGCATTGAATTACGCTGCCCAAAAAGCAAACACAACTGGCCCTCTCTCCCTCCCTCTCTTTGGCTGGTGTGTCTCTTCAATTCCTGCTGACCATCTGTCTTCATCTTAGCTTCTGCTCCCTCAGCTCAGCAAGTTGGGTCAGGGCTGTGGGGCAGTGTAGGGTAGTGTGGAGTGGAGTGGAGTGGTGTGGGGTGGAGTGGAATGATGATTCAAGGTGGTGTAGAGTTGTGTGGAGTGGTGTGGAGTGGTGTGGAGTGATGAGAGAGTGATGTGGAGTGATGAGGGATCGTGTGGAGTGGTGTGGAGTTGTGTGGAAGAATGTGGAATGGTGTGTAGGGGTGTAGAGTTGGGTAGAGAGGTGTGGAGGGGGTGTGAAGTGATGTGGGGGTAGTGTAGATAGTATGAAATAGTGTGGAGTAGTGTGGAGTGATGTAGAGTGGTGTGAAGTGGTGTGGAGTGGTGTGGAGTGGTGTGGAGTGGTGTGGCACAGGGCCCCATGGTGTGGATACCAGCTGATGGAAGAACGAGGACCTGCACTTTCCTCCCACACTGAAGTATCAGGGCTAAAGGAGTGGTGGTCAGAGAGAAGAGGGGAACAACAGAAAAATCTTTCCTAACTGTAAGGACATCCTCTCTCTCTCTCTCTCTCTCCTCTCTCTCTCTCTCTCTCTCTCTCTCTCTCTCTCTCTCTCTCTCTCTCTCTCTCTCTCTCTCTCTCATTACAACAATACGCATATTGTAAGCTACGACAATCACCTTTGTCTGTACAACTACTTGTGAAACTGTCAGACTGTTACTATGCCAAAATCATCAGATCTGCTATCTGTTGGGAGGGAGGGGGGTAGCGGTTAGAGCGTTGAGCTCACGACTTAAGCCACAAGCGAGACACCCGTTCGAGGTCATTTTTCCCCTGGAGTCAAAATCATTGCTGACTCCACTCTCTAAAGTCCTTCGGATGAGACTAGAAACGGGGCCAAAAGACAGGAAGGTAGTAGAATTGAGACATTAGTACAATGCAGAAACCCAGAAGAAAAGTAATGGCTTGAATCTCTAGGCTCTTGGTGCCACTGACTGGACGTCTAGATGGTGTCCCCAGAGGGGAAAGAAAAGTGGTTTGTTCCGGGAGGGGGGGGGGCTGATGGGCTAGGTTGTGTTTGCTAATGGTGATTCGTAGTGTGCATGAAAAATGTCTATTGGCCAAGGCGTTTATGCACCCTCCACACCCTCTCTACCTTATGCACAGAAGACCAATGGAGTGACCCAGCAACAGTGTAGAGCCTCCTCTGGATGGGGGATTCACAACAGCCTTGCACCAATAGCCT
Source organism: Stramonita haemastoma (assembly GCA_030674155.1). NCBI lineage: Eukaryota > Metazoa > Mollusca > Gastropoda > Neogastropoda > Muricidae > Stramonita > Stramonita haemastoma. The sequence continues at coordinate 10,122 of JASPKP010007495.1, forward strand.
TTCATGACTCCAAAGGTGCACCTAATCAGGCCTGGGCGTGGCTATGTGGTAATATTGTAATGCCATTACAACTGAAGCGTGAAGCTGAAGCCCAAAGAAATTCTGAAGACAGGAAAGAGCAAACGCAGGCAGCAGCACAGGCATGTGACAGAAAAAATAGACAGAACTGAGGTGACATCATCCTACGAGTACCAGTGACAACCCATCAGCTGCCTTAGCTGCTTCTAACTGAACACACAAAAAGATCTTCAAAGGAGAAAGTGGGCTTGTTGCTGTCTCTTTTAACTCCCATTTTTCACTGCATCAGGATTGAATTATACTGATAAAAAAGCAAACACACCTCTCCCTCTCTTTCGCTAGCCTGTCTCTTCAAATCCTCTTTACCATCGATCTTCATCTTCTGCTCTGTCAGCAAGTTAGTTCAGGACTATTGGCTGGTGTGGTGTGGTGTGGACTAGAGTGGAATGGATTAGGATGGTGTGGTTTTGGTGGTCTACAGATATCACACCCACCTAGTCAGCATGGAGTTGCAGGTTCGATCCCTGTTTGAATCCAGGATTGCTTCCCTATCCCCTACACCTGGAGTGGTATGTTTAGGAAATAGACTTTCACATGAGACACTAAATCAATGTCCCTTGTGCAACACACATTTACCTCATGTAAAAGAACGCAAGACAACAACGGAGTTGTCTCTGGTAAAATTCTGTAGGAAAAAATACTCTCCCACAGGAAAACAAAGTACATATTATACATACACACAAAAAATGGGTGGCAATGCTCTTATGATATCATGATTTCTTCAGGGGAGAGGGAAGCAGCCTAAATTTTACGCAGAGAAATCTGCCATGGCTGAAAGTGATACACAAAAAATACAGCACTATGAAATAGTGTAGGATAGTTTGAGTGGTAAGAAGTCCTTGCAGCGATCTTCCCTGAGTGTATGACATCACCCACCACCACCACCCGTTCTCTCTCCTCTCTCTCTCTCCTCTCTCTCTCCTCTCTCTCTCTCTCTCTCTCTCTCTCTGTCATCCAGCAGTATGTTTTAGCAAGCAAGCGGTTAGAACGATTATTACACCGTTAACAGTCGAGCCTTTAGATCAGTTATTAAACCATCTAATCTGGCGACTTGTAACTGGACAGTTGCTGGTGCTCCTCATTCAAGGTAAACTTATTTTCATGTTGACACCGCTCTAAACCATTCTAGGCTAGTTGTGTCCATTACGTGGGGGAGCAAAAAGATGAAGACTGGTGAAAAGGAGAAGTAGCCAGACATACGGGCAAAAAAAAGAGACAGGGTGTTTTATTTCCTTTTCATTAAAGTAATCAAATCCTGGCAAAAGTGAAAGAGCACAGCTGAAAGAGACAGCAGCAAGATCATTTCTTCCCTTTTTAAAAGGGTTGGGGGGTTGTCAAGCAGCGGTTGTTGGGTTTGTCCATATTGTGTACGTACATACATTTTTTTCTGCTGACTGTTCAGTACGCCATTGCTGTTTGCAGGGACTCGGTCTAGAATCACCACGTATACGGCTACATCCGTGTCGTGTGCGCTTTCAGTCACAAAGAACTTAAGTTGCAGGACTATAATAAAGCGCATCCTCCTGAAGAGGCGTATGTGATGCTGCTGTGTCACTTTACTGCTGTTCAGTGATGTACTCCCCTCAAAGGATTGAGTTAACTGCTTTGCTGGTGAACTTCTCTAGTGTATATCACCTACCATCATCATCAGACAAGCAAGAACATGACAGCTTTCTGACATATCTGGGGGAACAAAACCTTGGCTGTGATATCTACAGCTTCTGGATTCGGCAACTCCTGTAGATGTCTGATTTGTACAGGAGCCTCCTTTCCTTTACGCCACCTCTCTTTATCCCCTATCTGCATCTTGTTTGTTATGTATAACAACATGAATAATTATCTGTTTAGCTCTGCAGCTTGGTATAACCATTCCTGTTTTTTTGCTAATCACAGATCTACATCACGTCTTTTGCCTGTCAGAAAGCTTGAAATTAGCTATCCAGACAGATACACCGTCGGGTTTGGCTCTCTGTTGTGGTGAACAAACACACTAGATGGCATTGCTCTAGTAGTGGTTGAGCCTCTCTATAGGGATAAGCACACAGACAAAAGCAGTTTTTGCAGCTAGTACAACACACAGTAACTTTTAACGAAGGAGACTTGACAGACATACAGACAAACAGGCAGAGGACAGTAAGCCAGCGAGTCCGCTAATAAAGAAAGAGAAGAAAGAAAGAAAGAAAACAGAGACAAACAGAATCAGAAGATTACAAAGCAAAGATGTCAGAATGAAGGATGACATGACGGAATGATGAAGCAGAAAACACACACCGCCAGAGCCTTGCCTTCTATCAAACTCCGATTTTGTGGCTCTTTTTTTCCCTTCTATGTAATTTGTTCTGCTTCTCTCTCTGTATTAATCTGTACCTCAGTACCAGCTATTAAGAGAAAGAGAGACAGAGACAGACAGACAAAGAAAGAGATACAAAGACAGGAAATAGAGAAAGACAACAAAGACAGACAGACTTCCTACAGTCAGGGACGGCCCTGTTGTGTTTTCTTCCCCTCCCCCCTGCCCCCCCCCCCCCCCT
>JASPKP010007496.1:0-12729 GCA_030674155.1 Stramonita haemastoma
TTTGATTATTTTGTCAGAAAAATGAGAAATAAAACAGAACATATTGAGTATCTTGGATCAAATTAGGACCCTAAGTTAAAAACAAAATCAAACAAAAACAAAACATGGATTATTTTTGTCACTAAAGAAGCTAAAATCAGAACCTTTGATTATCTTATCAAAAAGAAGCATAAGCAAAAAGCGCTTGTTATCTTCGTCATGCGCCGTACCTCCACGTTTCATTCTTCTACACAACACAGGCACGTAGATTGGGATAGGCTAACGATCGCTGCTTGGAATAGTTTCTGCCCACTCCCTTACACTATTGATTTCTAAAAAGCAGAAGACTAATCCGGTATTGATATTGATTGCTTATCGTCCTGTTGTGTGTTGTTTTTATTCCTTATCCTACTGTGCATTCAAAACAAGCAAGCCCTATTTCACTCAGCTGTGAAGATGCTTGTTTTTGCTGGCAGTTTACAGCTGTTGTGAAATACTTCACCACTGTGATGGATAATTAACTGAAATACTTTCTGAGATCCGGCTGTAGTCGGGTAACCCACTATCTATGAAGTGACGGGGGGCGGTGATTGAATTCTGATCAATGGCTGGATTACTCTGCCTTCTCTAGACCATGAGTGAGGTCTGGGTGCTAGTCTTCCGGAGGATACAACTTACCAAGGTCTAGAGTGCAACACGCATTTAGCGCACATAAAAGAATCTAAGGCGACAAGGAAATCTGATCCTGTTTAAAAACCTACCCAAAAAAGCCACTAAAATTTTTTAAGAACAGGCCTGACTTTATTGTCTTGCAAGTTATTTGGATGACACCAGTAGCAAAAGGGTACTGGTTTTTGTGTTTGTTTCTTGTTGTTGATGGTGATGGTTTTTAGTTCATTTTATTTGTTTGGTTAGTTTTTGGGGGGAGGTGCTGCTTATCCTCTGTGACGCCTCCGTCCTGCTGCTTCTACGCTGCTCATTTTGAAATTCATTAATCATGGCAAGGGCCAGACGAAATACTATTAGAATACTTATTCTGTAACCTGTAAAAAATAAAGCTTATTTCTTTATTCAACCATTCGTTCATTCATTCATTCTTCTGCACCTCAACCATACCCAAGTTCTTTACATCATGCCTTTTAAGGTCAAAAGACTACTGGAAGCTTGTGAATGTAAGGTCGCCATGATATCTGTCACCCAATCAGAAGGGCCCTGCACTGCTACTGGGTCACTCATATTGGTGCTGTTCAGTGGTGCCTGTTCTGAGCCAAGAAACAAAAAAAAATCCCAACCAGCAAACAAACAAAAAAATCTTATCCAAAATATGTTGCGTGAAAATTAGATTGCAGTCCCTCCACCACCCACCCAAACGGCTTCTGAGGCCTTGTCAACAGGAAAGACAGTGTTAATTAATTATGCACCCGCCCTGATTCCGCAATGAAGACGCCGATATTCTCTGTGTGCAGATGATCACTCTCTCTCTCTCTCTCTGCATCTGCCAAAACCGTGACGTGATCTTTGTGCCTATGATGTTGCCATGGCGATGTGTGCATGCATCGATTATTGGAGAATTGCCGGGAAAAAGGGAGGAATCATAATTGCAGATCATGAGGCTAGTCATTATTTTGGCTAGAGGAAAGGGGTCAGGGTATGGTTTGGGTTTTGTCTTTTGTTTGTTTGTTTTTTTGTCTTTCAGGGGTGTATTTTGTATTGTTAAAACAGTGTGTTTGTGCGGAAAGGATTCTCGGTTTTGCATTTGTGGAGGAGGGATGGGTTTGTTTTTATCAATTTCCTGTTTTTTTCTTCATTGGCTGAACTCTAATTGTGGGCAATGTGTGTGTGTACGTCTTTTTTTTTTGCCTCTATAGTGTATTTGGTGTGACAGTTTGTGTGTGTGTGTGTGGTGTGTGCATGTGCGTGCGTGCGTGCGTGCGTGCGTGCGTGCGTGCGTGCGTGCGTGCGTGCGTGCGTGTGTGTGTGTGTGTGTGTGTGTGTGTGTGTGCGTGTTACGCCTTTTGGATAAGACTTATATTTGCAAACTATATATTCTTTTTTTTAGAATAGGACGTCTATTTACAAACAACATTAAAATTTCATGCCTTCGAGATAAGACTTCTATGTGCAGACTATACCTGTCTTTTGGAACGAGAATTCTATTTACAAACAACACATGATTTTGGAGATAGGTCTTCTATCTACATACTATATGCCTTTTGGGATATGACTTCTGGTTATAGACTATATAATACATTTTAGGGTATGACTTCTATTTACAGAATATGTATGCCTTTTGGAAAAAGACTTCTATTTACAGACTGTATTTGCCTTTTGGAACGAGACTTCTGTTTAGAGACTATATAATACCTTTTGGGATGTGACTTCTATTTACAGACTAGATATGCCTTTTGGAACGAGACTTCTGTTTACAGACTATATATGCCTTTTGGAGTGAGACTTCTATTTGCAGACTAAGCCTTTTGGAATGAGACTTCTATTTGCAAACTGTATAAGAACTTTTGGAACAAGACTACTGTTTGCAAATTGTGTAAGACATTTGGGATAAGACTTACTTCTGTTTGCAAACTGTATAAGACTTTTGAGATATATACGACTTCTGTTTGCAAACAATAATCATCCTTTTGGGGATGAGGCTTCTATTTGCAGACTGTATAGACCATGATCTAGGAGAGGGAAACCTCCCCCCCCCCCCCCCCCCTGGGGGGGATTTTTGACTTTGTTTTTCTGAAAGCTTATGATGTTGGTAGAAACATTTGACATGTTACCCTCTGGGATACAGGTTATTTCAGGAGTGGGAGGTGTATCAACAGTGCATTTTCCCCTCTTTGCGCCCTATATTTAGGTTTTTGGGTAGGGGTGTTCACGCTGCGATTATTGCACAAAATCTGGCTTAACTTCTCATAATTTTATTGTGAATAGCATCTAGTATAATTTTCCCGATTATATAGGCACAGTTTTTTGCTGACCTATTTAAAACAAAACTACAGTGATGACTTTAATGCGCGGCTGTCCGAACCGCACGCAGCTGAAATCTGTCTTACCACTCAACCACAGCCGAGCGCTGTTCCGTTCTCTCACTGTCAGTTGAGCGGCACTTTCTCATCTCACGCCTTGTGTGTCCGGTGCCAGAAATGTATCCAACTATCAGTATGTTCCACAAAGTATGCACAAATAAGTCTAGATCAAGATGTTATTATTGATCAGAGAATGTCTGTAACACACAGTAAGTACTGCAACAGTCATAAGTATCATTAACGAAGAGGATGTGTTAACCACAGCGCTTTGAGTCTATGATTTTTTTTAGTTTTCTTTTTTTTTCCTCAAGAAATTACACATAATATGCAGATCAGTCGCGCGTGTGCACGCGTGTAACACACACACACACACACACACACACACACACACACACACACACACACACACACACACACACACACACACACACACCACAGCACATTCAAGTGACACACAATAACATACATCTAAAAATAGAACAAGGCGTGGTCATAATTCGTTGTTCTTTTCAGTTCCGCGTCCTCCACCACAAACGTTGGGGATAAGGCAAACTGTTGAGTAGTACTTTTAGTATCCATTTTAACCATCATGTTTCAGGTAATTTTATTCTTTTTTTTTTTTTTTTTTTTATCGAGGATAATGGAATAAGCACTCATGTGCTTTTTTTCATCCACTCCCCTGTGTATGCAGTTGTGTAAATATTTTCATCTGTTCCCACCCGCACACAATGGCCTACTCTTACGAAAAGCGGAACATGATTTAACCTGTGTGTAAGACGTTCTGGGTACGTTCGCACACGGGGCCTCGGTTTACAGTCTCATCCAAAGACTTTTGAGGAGAGTGGAGTCACTGGCAAGTGTGCAGTCTCTCACTGAAAGTGTATTTCATCTTCCCCATGTGACATTTCCTGTAGAAAATGAACATTTCAACATGGCAGATGAACATCCAGTGACCTTCAAAAGTACATTTAAGTGCAAAAGAAAAACTTCCAGGGGTGGGAGAACTTGTATAATTCATTTCCAAAATAACAGAAAAGACTATAACTCCACCAACTGAAGAAAGCACAAAAAAACTATTTAAAAGTCTCTTCACTTGAGACGTTCTTCAGATGTGGCATGTCATAGACTAGATGAGATTTGTAATTGTATTCCAGGAGACCTTGACTTTACACGCCATGGTTATCACAGAAGCTGTTATGCACAGTTTACAAGTGTGAAATTTGCCAGGAAAAGTAAGCGTGAGACAGGTAGTGAAGAGGTTGCAGGACCATCAAAACCTAAAGGACTGTCGCTACTTCAGGCCCATTGCTTCCAAAAGACAGTTGCATTTTTTGCAAGAAGAAATTTAAAAAGAAAGTTTCAAAAGGGGTTCCATGTTTTAGAAAACTTGGAAAATGTATCACCAAGACAGCAGAACAGTCTATACAGGATGCAGCCAAAACTAAACAAGATGACATTTTCACTCATTATCAAGATACAGATCTTGTAGTACGTGAAGCTCACTATCACGAAGGTTGTAGAAAAGACTATCTGAGATGTGAAGACAGGCATGCTGAAACATCAACAGACCAGAAAACTACTGAGCAGCTACAGGCATAGGAGAGGGCATTTGAGTACATATGCAAGTATGATGAAAATGCAATAATCAGAGGTTCACAGGTGGAGAGAATGACCATGCTAGGTGAGAAGTACTGTGAATACATGCAACAACATTCTCCTGACTTCTACAACCCAGGATACAAGACTTACAAACTGAAAGAAAAAAATAATGAGACATTTTGGCTTCAGAATTCAATTCTGGGCTCCGAACCACCGCAGTGATCTTGTTTATTGTGATGAACTTGCCCAGGGTCAGGCAGTTGAGACAGCTTTTGTGTCAGCAGCTTCAGAAGAAAGACGTCTTGAGGAATCTGCATATGTTCTTCGCCGATACATTATGGATGCTTTCAGGGCAACACCTGATATGCCATGGCCTCCTTCTGCAGAATTTCTTCAGTCTGATGCTGTTAAACCTCCAGATATTTTCACAGACTTTCTAAAAACACTGCTATCTGGAAAGAGTAGTTCTATGGAGCAACCGAAAACCAACAGATTGGCATCCTTAATTGCCCAGGACATATGCTAATCTGTGACAGGAAGGAAGCGGAAAATGCCTAAACATGTTTTGCTTGGAATGTCTGTCAGACATGTAACTGGCAGCTCTGAAATCATGTCTGTTGAATAGGTTTGGTCATGTTGCTGGATACAAAACCATTGTGCGACTTGAGACTGCTATGGCCAATTCTGTACTTCAGTGCGCAAGTCTTCTTCCTTCAACAGTGAGTTTGACAGAGAACAAGTTTATCCATTTTTGCTGGGATAACTTTGACCTGAACGAAGAAACTCCATCAGGAGCCAACACCACCCACTCCACTCATGGCATTGTCATTCAAGAGGTTACTGGGGACACAATGCCTGACACTTTTCTGTCTCAGACAGAACCTCCTCCTCATTATCAGGACCGCCAATGCTCAGTGCAGTATGAGCCACATGATGTTCCTCCATGCTTTGCAAAAGTAAAGGCAGAACCTAAGTTGCATGTTGTGGAAACTCATTTCTCAAACACAGAGGCAGTCTACAAAGCTCAACTTGCTGATTTTTGGTGTGGTTTTTTTCTCTCCAGACCTCTAGGCCACAAATGGAAGTCAACTTGTCCCTGGATGGGGAGGGTGGGTATCACTCACAGGAGAAGGGACAGAAAAGAAGCAGTCTAAATGTGGACTATATGGCACCCATCCACCACCCTGTCACTGAACATAATAATAATAATAATATAATAATAATAATAATAATAATAATAATAATAATACATGGAACTTGTATAGCGCTATATCTTGTAAAAACAAATCAAAACGCTTGCATTCGACCTACACAGCACACAAGCAATCAACAGCAATTTACAGTTTTAACAAATTCGAATGTACACTCACTCGCACACACACACACACACACACACACACACACACACACACACACACACACACACACACACACACGCACGCACGCACGCACGCACGCACGCACGCAGCATGCGCGCGCACAACACACACCTATAAACGTTATACACTTTGGCAGGTAGATGTTGAAGGCAGGACAGGATTGTACGGCGTTTTCATTTCAATTTTCTGGTTTGTTTTTAAAATATGGGACAGGCGTTCCTTGTGCAGCGGTGACATTAACATATGTTGAATACCTGTTTAATACCCTTTATTTTGGTACCAAATTTGATATGAATGTATAAGAATATATTTATATAAATAATGTAAATTAACCTCACCCCCTAAATATTTTCCTTCTGAAGGGTTACCATATTGAATTGCTTGTATATCCTGAAATAACCTGGTTACATGAGGGTAACATATACCATAAAACGTTAAAATAAACAAAGTTTCAGAAAAAATGCACCCATAAATCCCCCCCAGGGGGGGGAGGGGGGTCTACGGAGGGACCAAGGTCTAGTATATACCTTTCGGAATAATACTATCATTTGCAAAGGTCACACAACCCTAAAAAAAAAAAGGGGGGGGAACAGGTTTGTCACGTAGAGCTAGTGAACAGCGTAACAAATGTAATCTTCGTTGCCTGTGGAAATCCAATGTAAACAACCAGATAGTAGGATGAGTTTCATGCCTTTTTCTTCTGTGCTCCAACAAAGAAGAGGGAATAAGAAATTGGAACCAGATAGGATGATGATGATGATGATGATGATGGTGATGGTGATGGTGATGGTGGTGGTGGTGGTGGTGATGAGGATGATGCGGAGGTGGAAGAGGACAAGGACGACGAGGATGAGGATGAGGATGACGAGACGAAGGAGGAGGAAGAGAAGGAGGAGGAGGAGGAAAAGTACAAAAAAGAACATTTATGACTTTTAATCTCATGAAGACAAAAGCCATAGGCATTTACAACAGCAGAAGTGGGGGGGGGGGGTTTAAAAAAAATAGGAAGGAAAAATTAAAGGCATGACTCAAGTAGCACGCGCGCGCACACACACACACACACACACACACACACACACACACACACACACACACACACACACACACACACACACATATGCACGCAGAACATCTTGCACACGTTAAAACTCTTTCCGCTTTTTGGAAGAGTAGGCCATTGTGTGCCGGTGGGAACGGATGAAAATATTTACAAAACTGCATACACACGAGAATTGGATGTAAAAAAAAAAAGCACGAGTGGTTATTCCATTATCCTCGAAACAAAAAAATACATAAATATAAAACGCGCGCGCACGCACACACACACACACACACACACACACACACACACACACACACACACACACACACACATACACACACACACACACACACACAAACATACACACACAAACACACACAGACACACACAGACACACACAGACACACACACACACACACACACACAAACACACACACACACACTACTACACTACACTACACTACACTACACTACACTACACTACACTACACTACACTACACTACACTACACTACACTACACTACACTACACTACAAATGCTTAAAAAGTAAAAAAAAAGAATAAATCCAAAACCACTTGCGACCAGCCAACTAACATTTGCTGGCTGAAGGAAAAGGGAAATGGATGAGATTTTAACGAGGATTTAAAGGAAAGAAGAGCATGTCATATCCTACACGGCAATTACGCATAACTAAAACAGATCTATAACAGGAAAGTTGGAGCACATAGTGCCGGTGATATATAACAGAGGTCATGTTGATGCATTACTGGTGGTCCATTTTCTTCTTTCAGCTTTCGGCTATGGCGTTGTGCCCTTGGAAAAGGCACTTTACGGCTATTTTCTCACCCCACCCAGGTGTAAAAGGGGTACCAACCTTGTGTTGGGGGTTAACCCTGCGATAGACTGGCGTCCTATCCAGGGGGGAGTCTATGACTCTCAGTCGCTTAACGCCACAGAAACCGGGATAAGCACCGGCCTGATGAGCCTTAGGCTCGGGACAGACTTTAACTTTTTTAAATTTTCTTCTTCGTCTGTTTTCGTTCTTCGGCTAGAGCTCCGAGGTTTGTTGTTTTATCTATTTTATTTTGTTCTTTTATATCGAGGATAATGGGATAAGAACTTTTGTGTTTTTTTACATCCAGTCCCCGTCTGTATGCAGTTTTATAAATGTCATCTGTTCCCACCGGCACACGATGGCCTGTGAGATTTTTGCTTATACGACCGCCCCTCCTTCCCAACACACACACACATACGCACGCGCGCACACACACACACACATACACACACACGCATATGCACGCACACACACACAAACACACGAGTGCTTATTCCATTCTACTCTATATAGAAGAATGAATGAATAAAGGAATGGATGAATGAATGAATGAATGAATGAATGAATGAATGAATGAATGAATGAATGAATGAAACGCACAATCACCGCACACATTCAACACACACACACAATTACCAAACCACACACACACACACACACACACACACACACACACACACACACACACACACACACACACACACACACACACACACACACACACGCACAAACACACATACACACATACACACACACACGCACACACACGCACACACACACGCACACACACACATACACACACTCACACACACACACACTCACACACACACACACACACACACACACACACACACACACACACACACGCACGCACGCACGCACACACACACACACACACACACTTTTTAGGTAGCTGCATTTCGACTTCGGGAGAGGGTCCATCTGACTGTCATCGTCTGATCATTGCCAGCATACAGTTAACTTGTTCATCTGTTTATTTTTATTTATTTATTTTTTTAAATCTTTTATATCGAGGATAATGGGATAAGCGCTCTTGTGCTTTTTTTTTAACATCCAGTCCCCGTGTGTATGCAGTTTTGTAAATGTCATCTGTTCCCCACCGGCACACGATGGTCTACTCTTACGAAAAGCGGAACAAGATTTAACGTGTGCGCAAGATGTTCTGCGTGAGTTCACACACAGGGCCTCGGTTTATAGTCTCATCCGAAGGACTTTGGGGGAGAGTGGAGTCAGCACTGATGTTAACTCCATGAGAAAAATCTCCTCTTATTCCTCTGTTCATTGATGCAGACAACAGGACTTTTTCCTGCCTCGGCTAGAGCTCCAAAGTTCACCAATGGTGAATTTTTTTGTGTATACAACTGTTTTAACAACCCCCCCCCCCCCCCCCACCATTTAGGTAGCTGCATTCCAACTTCGGGAATAATCCATACAGACAAGTGACTGTTTGTTCCTGTTGTGTATATATGGAGTACTGGGACAGCAAACTGCTTTTGTTCGACAACAAAATGTCCAAATTTAGATATATATATATATATAGAGAGAGAGGAGAGATAGATAGATAGATAGATAGATAGATAGATAGATAGATAGATAGATAGATAGATAGATAGATAGATAGATAGATAGATAGATAGATAGATAGATAGATAGATAGATAGATGCTATGGTGGTTTGACGAGCATACCATAACGCAGTGTAATATCTACATCTATCATGCAGACAAAAATGTTTATATTATAACATAACAAAACATAAAGTAACATGACCCCCCCCCCCCCTCCTCCCCTTTACCTCTCTGATGTTGCCAAGTTGCATGTTCCGATGCCGTTGCCATGGTGATGCGCACCTGCATTGATTATCGAAACTTACAAGGAAAAGGACAAATTAAAATTGCAAATCTGAAGGCGTCCAGTCCCCGATTCTTTTTCTTGTTTTTTTGTTGTTGTTGTTGTTTTTCATCCCCCCCCCTTCCCCCCATTTTTTGTCCCTTCCAGCGCAATTAATTAGGTAAACAAACTAGGAGAGAGAAAAAAATCGATGTCTCTTTAATTAATTTGTTATTTTGACATGCTTTTTCTCTGTATCTGAGTTTTTCGTTTCTCTTGCATCACTGTCTGTTTGTATGTCTGTTGGTCTGTCTGTCTGTCTGCCTCTCTCTCTCTCTCTCCTCTCTCTCTCTCCTCTCTCTCCTCTCTCCTCTCTCTCTCTCTCTCTCTCTCTCTCTCTCTCTCTCTCTCTCTCTCTCTCTCTTAAATGAAGTTACTGAAGCTCACTGTATTACTTCTTGATTTCAATCGATTTCATTCTTCCATTGAAAACACCAGCGAAGCAAACTCAAACAGGGCCTACAGAAAGGCAAAACAGTCGTGAGCAAAGAATGAAATGCTCTGCAGCGCTGTGATAAATACCAGTAAAACAAAAAGAAAAAAATTACTTCAGTATCAAGAATGGCATATAAAACAAAATGGTTCAAAAGTAAAAGTGTCCCATAACCTATGTGGTCGTAGGCAGTGAAGCATCAGAGACCTCAGCTTCTCTAGGGCCCATCCAGCATATTGAGGGTGGCGCCCATCTCCTCTCCCTCGCTGCTTAACCTTCCCTGACCCTAATGGGGGCAGATACCCATTTACAGCTGGGTGAACTGGGGGACTGTACTGAAGCCAAGGCGCGCAAACGGTCAACTATCCAATTGATTAACCACGCACTGTGCTGCTTAACTTTAGCTAGGGAAGAAAAGGAGTGCTCTGACCACTGAGCTATCCCCTCCCCAAAACAAATGACAGATCACAAAAAAGTAGTGATGACTAATTAAAGAAAATGACGTCGATAAGTGCAAAATTTCGTCATTCTGTGAACCCATGCCTGTGGTCTTATGGGATATCATGTCTGTTCATTTGACATGGTGGGATGGTGTGTAGTTATGACTGTGAGAACATTTGACCTTCATTCTTTTTTTCAGGAGGTAGACAGAGAACGGTATGCTTTTTTCTACTTAAAGAGTCATTGTACAGAAATAAATAGGTGAAAATGACAGAAGCCCAAGCTGAGTGTCTAAGACCTTTCGACTTCAATTCCATGGGTCTATGAAGTTGTGGTTTCGAATCTTGGTGGCGTCTGATGAATGAAGGATGGTTTTCTTTTTTTTACGATCTCCCAGGTCAGATTCAAGTGCAGACCTGCCAGGGTCTTACTTCCCGATTCCCTTACTCTATAAAGTGTAGAAACTCGGTATTTCTAAGATTACTCACAAGGTCTTGGGCCTTATGCTCTTTTTTTAAATGCCTTTTTCCATTGTCTTTTTTTTCTGTCTTCTGTTGTTTGACTCCCCCACACCCTCTCTCTTTCTCTCTCTCTGTCTCTCTCGTCTCTCTGTCTCTGTCTCTGTCTCTCTCTGTCTCTGTGTCTCTGTCTCTGTAAACTGTCTGTCTCTGTCTGTCTGTCTGTCGTCTTTTGTCTGTCTGTCTGTCTGTCTGGGCTGTCTGTCTTCTCTCTCTCTCTCTCTCTCTCTTCTCTCTCATTCCCTCTCTCCCTCTCTCTCTCTTTTCTCTCCCTTCTCCTCCTCTCTCCCCCTCTCTCTGTGTTTTAAAAGGTTTCTGATGTTATTTTCACTTTGTTTTGTTGCCGTGGTTGTTGTAGTTGTTGCTGTAGCCTTTTAAACGTTCATTCGATGTTTTCTGTCTGCCTTTCCCCCCTTATTTTTCTCTTTTTATTTTCAAATTATGGTGAATTTGATCGTTACATTTTTTAAAGGCAGATGCTTGCGAAATTATAATGCATAACTTTACCCCCTTCATTTCCCCCTATAAAAAAAGGATGAAGACAAGTAAAAACAAAAGAACACCAAAAAAAAGTTCTTGTTTACATCTGCACTTTCCCATGGTAAAGCGCATGCATTTGAAAACCGAGCGTGCTGGGATATAGAAATTTTAAAATTACAGATCAAAAGAAACCGATTCAAGTGTGTTTGTTTTTTTTACTCATTAATCATTTTTCCGACAAGAAGGAAGTATCAAATGATGTTTTCCTTAATCAAACTCTCTCTTCTCTCTCCCTCTTCTCCCTCATCCCCTCTCTCCTCCCCCTCTCTTCCCTCCTCCCCTCTCTCTCTCCCCCCCTTCTCTCTCTCTCTCTCCTCTCTGTCTCATTCATATTCGGTTTAAAAAACAAACATGTCACTTCTCGACTTCAAAAGTTTTCTTTCATTTTCATTTATGTCCGTAACAACCCCACTTCAACGACCCAACGTACAAAATTAGTCATTAGTGTCTTATCACCCAAAAATCATGGAAAAAATTTTAATGTTCCACACCAAAATGATGGAAAAAAATAATATGTTCAGCCCCTTTAAAATGAAAAAAAATTAACGGGCATACATCAGAAGATTTTTTTTTTTAAAAGCAGCCAGAACCAAAATAAAGAAAAAATAAGCATGTTCTGCACCTAAAAAAAAATTTAATTAGGGTCACCATTACACTAAAACCTCAGAACGTCAAAATGACGGAGCAAATTGCATGTTCACAAGCAAAATAAGGGAAAAAATTAGCACACTCAGTACCCAAAATGAGGGGAAAAAATTAGCATTTCAAAACAAAACCCAAAAAAAAAGGGAAAAATAACGTATACTCATTCCCAAAAAGATGGAAAAAATTTAAAATGCTCCCCTACGCCAAAATATGGGAAAAAATGGGATGCTCAGTACGCCAAAATGACGGGAAAAAATTAGCATACCAGCACGCCCCAAAAAGTGAACAATTTCTACAGTCTATTGCCGGAGTAAGCAGTATACAGTTGGGGGTTTTGCACCCCGACAAACAAAAAAAAAAAAGATGTTTTTTACC
>JASPKP010007497.1:0-12729 GCA_030674155.1 Stramonita haemastoma
CCCCGCACGCACGCCGCACCACCACCCCCCCCGCACCACACCACACTACAAACACAAACCACGCACACACACAAACACACACACAAACACACATACAAAACCCCCCCTCTTCTCTCTCAACTAAACAAATTTAAAACAACAAAACATTACCAAAAATGCATTTAGGATGGCCAAACATTCCAAACTGCGGGCCCCGCTTGCTAAAAAAAAATTTTAAATTTGGGAAAAAAATAATCATTTTCTTCCTGAATCTTTCTTTCATTCATTCATTCTTTCTTTTCTTCATTCATTCATTCATTCTTTCTTTCACCCCATTCGTTCGTTTCGTTCGTTCGTTTTCTTTTCTTTCGTTCGTTCGTTCGTTCGTTCATTTTTTGAATCATTCAGTCATTAAACCCTTTTCATTGATTTAAAATTTAAATTATTCATTTTTTCATCCGCATTTCATTCATTGAACCTTCCTTCCTTCCTTTTTATACTTGTCAGATGGCAGGGAAAAAAAGGTTCTTTTAGATTGATGTCTTCTCCCATTTTTTCCCCACTTTTCAAACAGCCCCCTTCACTCCACCACCCAAACCTAAACGGGGTGTGTGGGGGTGTGTGGTGTGTGTGGTGGTGTTGGTGTGTGTGGTGTGTGTGTGGTTTTATGTATTATTATGTATGGGGGTGCGTGCGCAAAACGCCGCGTGTCTGTGGGGTTTTGTAGGGGGTTGTGAGCATAAATTTGTATATGTTAATTCAATATTTTATGGGAAAATTGCATACGTGTAAATGATTTGAATGCAAGTGCTTTGATTTGTTGCTTTTTCAAAATTCAGCGCTGTATAAATACAATGCATGAAGTAAGATGATGATGATGATGATGATGATGGAAAGATGATTTCTACACACTACTACACTACTACTACTACTACTACTACACTACTTTCTACACTAAACTCTACTATGATGATGATGATGATGATGGGGATGAGATGGTATGATGAGGTGACGGTGATGATGAGGGTGATGATGAGATATGAGATAGATGAGGGAAAAGATGAATGATTTTATGAATGAACGACGACGACGACATGAATGGGGTTAAAATAAGAGATGGGATGATACGATGATGAGATGACGATGATGATGATGGGGATAAGATGAGGAAAGATGGGAATGATGATAAATGGGTATACAGCCCCTTACATCCTTCTCTGGGGGCCTTTGGGGTCACGTCAGATGCCGACCTGGAGTGTTGAAGGTGCGGTTCTGGGGATGATGCCGTGAACCAAAACCACACCCACCACACACACAACCCCACAACCACACCCCAAACCCACGGAACACAACACGCCCCACCCCCCCCAAAAAACAACAAAAACTTTGCGCTTTTTTTCACTGAAGAAACACCATGTATTAGTGTGTTGTGGTGTTGTGTGTGTGGGGTTGTGTGTGTGGTGTTTTGTGTGTGTTGTGTGTTGGTGTGTTGTTTGGTGTGTGTGGTGTTGGTGGTGTGGGGGTTGGTGTGGTTGGGTGGTGTGTAGTCCCAGGCCTTTAAATGGTTTTTGTTTTGAAACGTTATTCTGACCAGAGAGGAGTTTCTCTGTGTGTGGTGTGTCGTTTTTTGCTTTTGTTTTTGCTCAGAATTTGCCCTTATTTTTTTGATAGTTTTTTCGCCTTCTTTGGATGAGCAATAAAACGACGCCCCGGGCAACGCGCGTAAACATTTTTGCGCACAGCAAAAAACCCCCCTGGCTTTCAAAAGAGCGGGCCATTGCATGCCGGGGGGAAACGGATGACAATTATTTTTTTTTTGAAACCAGCATGCACACAGGGGGTCGTTTTAACCCCATCCCTGACAAAAGGAAAAAACGGGCGTTTGGATCCCCCCGGTGGTGCGGGGCTGTATATGGCAACGCCTGCGCTCCTCGACAGCACTGGAACCATTTGTATGGGCATTGCCTTTTCCAATGAACCATTCCACGACGTGGAGGGGGAAAGAGGGGGGGGGGGGGGGGGGGGGGGGGGGGGGGGGGGTCGCCGCATGGGGAACAGCTTGTCCCCAAAACTTACTTCCCAGCTTTTTGGGTCAGAGCAAAGTCTTCCGGACTGACAGAGCCACATAAAATTTTTGGAAAAAAATTCCTTTTTATTTCTTAAAAATTCTCATTCCATTAAATTTTTCATGTTACTGGTTTTTTTTATATGTTGTTTTTTTCAACAACTGTACACCTTTAACACAAGGCATTAATTTTCTTTTGGGAGTGTCAGGGGTCTTAACCGTCTCTCTGTGTATGGGTGGGGTTTTTTCCCCAACGCGGGTCTGTCCTGGGGGACCCCTATGGTTGACCTGGGGGGTTTGATACAAACAAGGACAGTTGATTGGTTTTTAAACCCCTTTTTCATCGTATATGGCGCCATTTTAATCTGAGTTTTAAATTTCACGAAGTACAGCCCCGATTTTGGGCCCGTGTGGGGGGGGAGGGCTTAGACAACAGGTTTGGGGTGGATTGGCTAACAAGCTCTTCCCGGGTTTTGTCAAGTCAAGTCAAACAAGTCAAACCACTTAAACATCTTTAAATGGGAATTACATAGACAGGGGAAAATTTATACGAAAAATCAATAATGTTTTTTCTTGCAGATTCATTGGAAAAAAAAAAACCCCCATTTATTTAAGTTTTTCAACAAAAGGGTTTATTTCTCTTGAATGTTTTGACTCATTTTCTTGTATTTTTGTGAGGGCAGGATGAAAAAACAAAAGGGGTAAACTTAAACTTTTAACCCTCAAAAAAGATCATTTTTACTTGACTTGATTGGGTTGAAAACATGATAAAAAAATCAAATAGCTAGCTACATTTCATATTTAGTTTAAACATTCCTGATACTTCATATATCTGATTGATTATTTTAGCAGGTACTGATAAACACAACCAACTTACTCTGGAAAGTAAGTCCACACCCCCTAAATTAAAAAACAAAAAAGTAACACTCCCTTTCCCCCCCCCCCCCCCCCTACCCCCACAAACAAAGGGGTAGGCCTATACACCCATTGGATTGGTGACAGCACGCCCCTTTCATTAAAAAAGAACCTGGGGGGGGGGCGGGCAAAAAAAAACAAAGTATGGGTGGTGGGGGGATGGGGGAGGAAAAAGGGGAGAAGAAGAGGGGGGTAACACTTGAAAAACCTTTCGATTATTACTTTTTTGGTGACCAAAGGGTGAAGTGGACCTGGGTCAACCCGGGAAAGGAAGAAAGAGAGGGGGGGGAGGAGAGGAGAGAGGAGAGAGGGGGAGAGAGGAAGGAGAGAGAGAGAGAGAGAGGGGGGAGAGGGGAAAAGGGAGTGTCTGTGGGTTGTTGTGGGGCGTGCAGTGTGTGTGGGTGCGTTATGGTGTGTGCTTGCGTGGGGGTTTGGTGTGTGTGTTGGGTGGGGGTGGGGTGGTGGTGGTGTTGGTAGTGGGGTGTGTTGTGGGGTGTGTGTGTAAGGTTTGTGTGTAGTGCTGTGTGTGCGTGCTTGCGTGGTGTTTTTTGTTGTGGGGCTGGTGTGTTTGTTTTGGGGGGTTCAAGTCGGTCTATACCCCCACAGAACCACTCCCTCCCTACCTACCCATCGCATACAATTAAATTTTCTTTTTTACTGACCTGTTAATCATGGGGGACAATTTAAACAAACCAGTTTTTACGCTCCCCGCGCGCGCGAGCACACACACACACACACCACACACGGACACAGACAAAGACACACACACACCACACACACACACACCCACACACACACACGCACGCCGCACGCCCGCACGCACGCAGCACGCACGCACGCACGCACATACCCACACGTTTCCCTTCGGGGGCATTTTTCCCCGGGATTTTTAACATCATGCTGAATCCACTCTCCCCCAAATCCTTCGGATGAGATTTTTAAACCGGGGCCCTGTGTGCAACGCCGCAGAACATTTTGCGCACCTGAACCTTTTTCCTTTTTTTCGAAGTGGGCCATTGTTGCCGTGGGAAAACCGAAAAGATTTACAAAAGTCCTACACGCGGGGATGCATGATAAAAAGCCCATGATGCTTATTCCATTATCCCCCATATAAAATTTTTAAACGGGGGGGATACCCCAGTGGTCAGAGCGCGGGCTTACCCCCCAGCAAGTTAAGCAGCATCAAGCATGTTACTTTTTTGAAGGGGTGACCATTTGTGCCCCTTTGGCTCAGTACAGTCCCCCCCACCCACCTAGCTGTAAATGGGTACCTGCCCTTTGGGGGCCGGGAAAAGGGTAAAGCAGCGGGGGAGAGAGAGGGGCCCGCCCTCAATATGCGGGCCCTTGAGAGAACTGGGGTCCCTGCCCCCCTACACCGCCTGGGTTTTAGGGGACATTTTACAGTCACCTTTTTTCAAAAACTTTAAAAATAAATAAAATAAATTTAAAAAGAAGGGCTCACCACAAATGCTGGAAAACAAAGCTCGGCCAGGTAGGACCACCTGCAGCAGAAGGACACTGTTTTTTCTTTGATGTCTTTCTTTTCACTTACTTTCAACCATCATTCAGCAGCTGCCCTTGCGTGAAACGCTCTTGCACAAGCATGTATGAAACAAAACCCCCCACACCTACACTGAGCGCACGGACACCCACATGCACAAACACCCCACGAAACCCAAAACCCCACCCACACACACATACACACAAGACGTGGCAGCGCGCACGTAAATCATCTCACATTTTGGAGTGCGCCACACACCCCCCCGCATGCACGACGCACACACACACGCATTCACACAATCATCTATCTATCTATCTATCTTCTATAATCTATCTACAAACTATCTATCTATCTGTCTGTCTCTGTCTTCTGTCTGCTGTTGTCTTCTGTCTTCTGTCTTCTATCTACTATCTATACAATACAATACGATAAAATGCAATACAAACAAAAAAATATCATGCAATGCAATGTACACAATACAAGACAATCAACACAAATACAACAAAACACAGCACAACACATACAACACAACACAATACAACAAATACAACCAACACTATACAAAAAATACAACACAACACAATGAAAGACACGCAATCCAATTTTAAAGGGCTCCCCCCCCCCCTCCTTCATGGAGAGAAAGGGGGATTAACCCGATTTTTTCCCCAAAAGGACAATCCCCATACAACAAATACAAAACATAGCAAAAACCATACAGGTAGGGGAAAGAGAAGGGGGAAAGGGGGAGAAGGGGGAAAAAGGGGGAAAGGGGAAAAGAAGATCAAGAAGAATTGCGAAGAAAAGAAGAAGAATTGCGAAGAAGAAGAATTGCGAAGAAGAAGACGAAGAAGATGAAAAGAATGCGAAGAAGAAGAAGAAAATTGCGAAGAAAAGAAAAAGGTTCCCGAAGAAGAAAAAAAGAATTGCAAAGAAAAAAATTGCAAAAAATTGCGAAGAAGAAAATGCACAAAAATTACGAAGAAGAAGAATTGCGAAGAAAAAAGGGAATTACGAAGAAGAAAAAAATTTACGAAAAGAAAAATTTGCGAAGAATTTGCAAAAAGAAAAAGAATTTGGGAAAAAATTTAAAAAAAGAACGGAAGAAAAAATTAAAAAAGAAAAGAAAAAAGAAGAAGAAGAAGAAGGAAGAAGAAGAAGAAGAAGAAAGAAAAAGAAAAAGAAGAAGAAAAAACTGCGAAAGAAAAGTGGGAAGGCGCACCCACTGTCCCCCTTGCTTATTTCCTCCATCACCGGCTGCGATACCCCCCCCTCCTTCAGGGGATCGATGTGTTTCTCCTCACACATGTTTTTGGGGCTTTCACGGGAAAAAAGAGAAAAAGTAAGAGAAGAAAAAAACACCCACAAAAAAAACCCAAAAGGGAAATGGGGGGGCTGGGGGGGGCGGGGGAAGGAGAGGGGGGAAAAGGGGGAAAGGGAGGGAGGGGGTGATGAGAAAGTGACAGAGACAATTTGGGGAAAACGGAGAAGAGAAGAGAGAAGAGAGAGAGAAGAAAAGAGAGAGAGAGAGAGAGAGAGAGAGAGAGAGAGTGGGTGTGTGTGTGTGGTGTTGGGGGAGGGGGGTGTGGGTGTGGAGAGAGAGAGAGAGAAAGAGAGAGAGAGAGAGAGAGAAGAGAGTGAGAGAAGAGAGAGAGAGGAGGAAAAGAGAGAGAGAGAGAGTTGTGGTGTTGATGCGTGTGTGGGGTGTTTGTGTGTGTGGTGTGTGTGTGTGTGTGTGAAGAGAGGAGAGAGAGGAAAAGAGAGAGAGAGAGGGGAAAAGGGGGGGGGGTAGACAAAAGACAGAGATTTTAAAAAGATAGACATAAAACACAGAGAGAGAAAGACAGACAGAGACGAGACAACAGACAGACAGGGGGCAGACATGCAGACAGACAGACAGGACAGACAGACGACAACAGGGGAGGGAGACAGCAGACGACAGACAGACAGCCCCCCAGAGACAAAACAACAGCCCGGGAGGGAGACACGACAGACAGACAGAGCAACAGAAGAAAGACAGACAGACAGACGCAGGCAGACATGCAGACAGACAGAGACAACAGACAGACAGACGAGAGACGGCAGGCAGATATGCAGACAGACAGACAGACAGAGACGACAGACAGACAGACAGAGACAGACAGACAGACAGCAGAAGGAGAAAAGAGCGAAACAAGAAAAATTCTTTTAACAAAACCCCTCCCCCCAAAACCCCCCCCCCCCAACAACAAATAAAACAACAAAACGAAACTCAAACAACAGACAAGCTTTGAAAGGTTTTTTTTTTGTTTGTTTTTTTGGTTGGTTGGTTGTTGGTTTGGTTTTTGGGTTTGGTTGTTTGGGAGTTGGGGTTTGGGGGGTTGGGTTTGGTTGGTTGGTTGGGGTTGTGATTGGTTGGGTTTGGGTTTGGGTTTGGTTTTGGGTTTGGGAGTTTGGGGGGGTGATTGGTTGGCTGGTTGGTTGACTTTTTCTTTGCTTTCTGTTTGTTTGTTTTTTTGTATGTTTTTTTTTATATTTAAAACTCTGTTTCTCCATCCCAGAGAACCCCCCCCCCCCCCCCCCGCTCCCCCACATCCCCCTCAGAAGGAAAGTAAAATATTTTTTAAATTTTATCGACTTCGCTGGAATCTAAAACCAATGGAAAAACAACATAACCCGAAACCACATGCTACACTTTGTATTTTTGTATTTTGTACCTTTTTTTGCACAGCAGACTTCTCGCATGAATTCGGCTGCTCTCCCCGGGGGGGAGCGCGTCGCCACAAGTCACGCCTACCCTTTTTTTTTTTTCCCGCATACAACTGATTTGTTTTCCCTATCAGAGTTGTTTTTTTTTTTTTTTTTCCAATTTGCCAGGGCAACCCCTTGTTGCCGGGGTTCTTTTACGTGCGCTAAATGTGATGTGTAACACACGGGGCCTCGGTTTTTCCCTCTCTTTGGGAAAGACTAAGCCCAACCCCCACTCAGGATCTAAATTTTATGGGGGAAAAGTTTTGGGCCCAAACGGGTACGAAAACCACCGCCCACTCCGACCCGGACTTTTGGGTTTCTAGGGAAGGGTTACCACTAACCCCCCGACCCCTCTGATACCCTTGGATATCTGCCTCTGTTTCCTCTCGCCTTCAAAAACCTGGTGACACACAGTTAGGCTTGGGGGTTGTTTTTCCCCCCCCTTTAGCTATTCTTTTCGGGCTATGCCCTCTTAAGGGGATGGAGTATGAAAAAGGGTTTCACCCCCCACCTGCCTCTCTTTTTCTGTCGTCTGTCTGCTGTCTCTGTCCCCGTCTGTCTGTCTTTGTTCTCTGTCTGTCTCTCTTTTTCTTTGTCTCTGTCCCGTGTGTCTGTTGTTGGGCTGTGTGTGTGTGTGTGTGGGTTTTGTGGTGTGTTTTTTCAATCGTCTGTCGTCTGCGTCCGTCTGTCTCTCTCTCTCTCTCTCTCTCTCTTTTTTTGTCCCCTGTCGTCTGTCTGCTACATTTGTCTGCTCCTACATTCTTTTTTCGTGATTGATTTTTTGATTATTCTTTTTATATCAAGATAATGGGGAAAAAGCACTCTTTTGGGTTTTTTTTACATCCAGTCCCCCGGGTATGCAGTTTTGTAAAATTTATTTGTTTCCCACCGGACCCAATGGCCTACCCTTAAAGAAAACGGAACGGATTTAACATGTGCCAAGATTTTTGCGTGCGTTTTGCACACGGGGCTTCGGTTTTTAAAATCTCATCCGAAGGACTTTTTTGGGAGTGGAGTCAGCACTGATGTTAACTCCAGGAGAAAAATCTCCTCGACCGGACTCGAACCCGGGGCTCAATTGCCCGCGCAAGTTCTGACCACTAGGGCCCCCCCCCCCCCTCCTGTCTGTCTGTCTGTCTGTCTGCTGTCTGTCGTTTTCGACTGTCCCCGCGTCTGTTCTCTTCTTTGTCGTCTGTCTGTCTGACTGTCTGTCTGTCTGTCTTCTGTCGCTGTCGTCCCCTCTCCTCTCTCTCTCTCTCTGTCTGTCTGCTGTCGTCTGTCCTCTTTCTGTCCTCTCTCTCACCAGATGGTTGGTTCTGAACAGTAGATGTATAACGGAACATGCCGGCTCTGGTTTCGTTTTATGGAAGGGGCATGCTTGAAAGAGAGGAAAAGAGAGAAGAAGAAGAGAGAGAGAGAGAGAGAGAAGAGAGAGGAGAGAGAGAGAAGACAGACAGAGAGAGAGAGACAGAGGAAGAGAGAACAGAGACAGAGAGAGACAGAGAGAGAGAACTCGAACTCGAACCGAACCCCCGAAATGTTTATTGAAGTTAAAAAGGGTAGCACAAAGCTCTTTAAAACCATTCTCTCACAAAAAAAACAAAAAAAAAAACAAAAAAACAAAACAAAAACAAAAAAAAAAAAATCGGAAAAAAAGGAAATAAAGGGGAAAAACCCCACAACCACCACACACCACCACCACACACACAACACAACCACCATCACACACACACAACACACCACCAAAAACACACACACACACAACACCCCCCACACACACACAACGCACATGCACATCACATGCACATCACAAAAAATCAAATAGCCATAGCAAACAATAAGATCAACACTTTCCAATACTAATGACAACACTTTCAAATACATTTAAATGAATAGACAAAAAGCATAATAATGAAAACTACAAAAACAATTAGGTGAAAATAAAAGGCAAAAAAAAGTGGGTGGGTCAAGGGGGGGAGAGACAGGCAGACCAAAAACAGACAGACAGACAAAACAGACAGACAGACAGACAGACAAAACACAGAGAAAAGGAGAGGAGAGAAGAGAGAGAGAGAGGAGAGAGAGAGGGAGAGGGAGGGAGAGAAACAGACAGACAAGACCAAGATGGAGAGAGAGAAATACAAAAGCACTATAGAGTAGGAAATGAATAATCACAAAATTGGGTTTTTTTTATACTATGATCTTTTCCCCCCCCCCCCCCCCTCTTCCTCCTTCCTTTTAGAGAGAGAAGAGAGACAGAGACAGGAGAGACAGAGAAGAGAGAGAGAGAGAGACAGGAAGAAGATAGAGAGAGAGGACAGAGACAAGAGGAGAGAGATAGAGAGACAGAACAGAGAGAGACAGAGCAACAGACAGACAGGTAGGCAGGCAGAAAAATGTAGGCAGATAGACAGACAAGACAGAGACAAGAGAGAGACGACAGACGACAACAGCAGACAGACGACAGACACGAGAGAGATGAGAGAGACAGAGAGAAAAAGAGCGAGAGAAAAGGACAGAGAAAAAAAAGGCAGAGAACAGAGGAATGGTTGTTGTGTCGTCTGTCTTCTGCTGTCGTCGTCTGTCTGTCTACTGTCACCCCTTCAGTCTTTGTTTTAACAACTACCATTAAAACATGATGTCAACAGAGAAGGGGAGGTCAGGGGATGAAGAGTGACTGTCATGCGTGTGTTTGAGGGATGACAGGAAAGGGAAAAAAAACCAAACAGGGGTTTTCCCTTAGGGGGTCCTTGAAATATGCTATGCAAAATAAATAGGAAATAAAAATTTTTGTGTGTGGTGTGTTGGTGGTGTGTGGTGTGTGTGTGTGTTGGGGTGTGTGTGGGGTTTTATGTTGGTTGTTGGTGTGGGTGTTTTGTGTGTGTGTGGTGTGTGGGGTTTTGTGGTGTGTGTTTTGTGAGTATGTGTGTGGTGTGTGTTGGGTGTCGGTGTGTGTGTGTGGTGTTTGTGTTTGGTTTTTTGTGTTGGTGGTGTGTGGTGTGTGGTGTGAAAGAGAGAGAGGAGAGAGAGAGAGAGAGAGAAAACAGACTTTCAAAAAAAAACCCCCAAGAAAACAAGATATGGTGGTGATTGTGTGTATGTAATTTTTGTATGTTTGGGTCTGTGTCTTTGTCTTGTGTGGTGGGGGTGTGTCTGTGTGTACGTGTGTGTAATGTGTGTGTGCATGCTGGTGCGTGCGTGCGTCCCCGTGCCGTGTTTGGGCCTTGTCTGTGTCTGGGGTGTGTCCACCCCACTTCTGAACCCCTATCATCATGTTGTGGGAAAAACGCGTACTGAAACATTGCACCTTTGCACGCAAAACCCCCCCCTTTTTCCCCCCACCCCCCACCCCCCAGCCACATACGCCCCTTTCTCTCGCCAGGTTCCCTCTACTTGAAAAAAAGAAAAAAGCATGAACAATTGTCATTAACTTTTGAAGTGAGGCCTTGAGGCAAGAACTGAAAATAAAATCTCCTTCCACCACAAAAAACCCCAGCTTGTCAAAAAAACTTTAAGCGATCCCCACAAAGATTTTTTTTTTTTTTAAAAGATGGCTTACAAATTAATTTTACTTCCCTTTTTGCCACAAAGAGAAAATTTTTTGTGACAAATTGCTTTTTCTTCTTCTTCTTCTTCTTCTTCTTCTTCTTTTTCTTCTTTTTCTTCTTCTTTTCTCATCATCCCATCATCACATCATTATTATTTTATTATTATTATTTTATTATTATTATATTTTTATTAGTATTATTATTAGTATTTATTATTATATTAGTATTTTTTTTAAATATCGAGGATAAGAAATAACAATCAATGGGTTTGTGTTTTTTTACTCCAGTCCCTCGTGTTACACTTTTTGTAAATTCTCTGTTCCCACCGGCATACGATGGCCTAATCGCCCAAAAGGGGTTTTGTATCCATAAGACATTTTGAATAAAAAGGATCGCTTTTTTTTTTTGTTTGTTTGTTCTTTTCCCCGAATAAAAGTTTTGCCTTTGCCTTCCTTTCCCCTTGCCTTCCCCTTGCCTTGCCCCCCCCTCGGGGATATTAAAAATTTTATCACGTGTTAGCACACAACTTTTTCAAAAACCGTAAAAAAAGAGGGGAAAAAGAGACAGTGTGGCCTAACTCCTTTTCAGACCTGTTTGTTTTTTTTGGAGTGGATTTTTGGGTTGACGTTTTCATGGGGGGTTTTCAATTCCCCCAGGTTTACCAATTACCATTGGGGGGGGCCCAAAAATGCTTTTAGAATTTTTGTTTTAAAAAGGGGGGTTTGAATCTATCCGTTGTGAAATTTAAGCCATGAAAATATTTGGGGCGTTAGTCCCTTCAAGTCCCAGAACCGGACCTTTTCTGGTATTGTGCCCAGCCCCCCTCCCCCCGCCCCCCTTTTGAAAAGGCATCTTGCTTAACACAATAAAATCTAACTCAGGGCCCCATTCTTTTATTCCTTTTCCCTTTCTCCTCTCCTTCCCTTTTTTTCCCTGGGCCCCCACCGCCCGGGTTTTTTTAAAGGGGAAAAATTTAAATTTTTAAATTTTTTTTTTAAAAGGGAAAAAGGGGGGGAAAAGGGGGGGGGGGGGGTTTTTTAAAAAAAAAAAATTTTTTTTTTTTGGTTTTTAAAAAAAAACCCCCCCCCCCCCCTTCCCCCCCCCCAAAAAAAAAAAACCCGGGAAACCCCCCCCCCCCAAATTTTAAACCTTTTAAAAAACCCCGGAAAAACCCCCTTTTTTTTAAAAAAATTTTTTTTTTCCCCCCTTTGGGGGAAAAAAAAAATTTTTTTTTTTTTTTTTTTGGGGGGGGGGGGGGGGGTTTTTTTTTTTTTTTTCCCCTTTGGGGGGGGTTTTTTTTGGGGGGTTTTTTTTTTGGGGTTTTTTGGGGGGGGTTTTTTTTTTTTTTTGTGTTTTTGGGGGGTTTTGGGGGCCGGGGGGTGGGGGAAAGGGGGGGGGGGGGGGGGGAGGGGGGCCGGGGGGGGGGGGGGGGGGGGGGGGGGGGGAAAAAAAGGGGGGGGGGCCCCCGGGGGTTTTCCCCCCCCTTTTTTTTCCCCCCCGGGTTTAAAAAACCAACCCCCCCAAAAACCCCCCGGAAAAACCCCCCCCCCCCAACCCCCTTTTTTTCCTCCCAAAAAAAAAAAAAAATTTTTTTTTTTCCCCCCCCCCCCCAAACCCCAAATTTTTTAAAAGGGGTGGGGGTTTTCCCCCCCCCCCCCCCCCCCCCCCCCCCACCCCCCCCCCCTCCTTTTTGGGGTTTTTTTGGGGGGAAAAAACCCCCCGGGGGGGGAAAAAAAAAAAAAAAAAAAAAAAAAAAAAAAAAACCCCCCCTTAAAAAAAAAAAAAAAATTGGGGGGGGCCCCCCCCCCCTTTTTTAAAAAACCCCCCCAAAAACCCCCCCCCCCGGCCCCCCCCCAAAAAACCCCCAAAAAAAAGGGCCCCCCCCCCCAAAAAAAAAAAAAAATTTCCCCAAAAAAGGGGGGAAAAAAAAAATTTTTTTTTTAAAAAAAAAAAGGGGGGGGCCCGGGGGTTTTGGGGTTTTAAAAAGGGGGCCC